>JANHFO010008294.1:155825-166829 GCA_032468095.1 Pareas carinatus | reverse complement strand
AAACAATAATGTAACAATGTGGCATCTGCATGTGTTGGGAGTGGGAGTGCATGAAGGGAGATTATCTCATTGTACACATGTTGTACAATGACAATAAAGGTTTCATTTCATTTCAAAGCCATAATTCATTCTTAGTGCAGAACACCATTGTGATAAGCTCCAGTTACTAAATGATAGAAACCATGTCCATAATTGTTTCTTAGATAGCAGTTACCCCCAAATTATTAGAATTGGATGTTTTCTCAGAAATGAGAAAATTATGAACAAACGTCTTCACCTACTGTGGTGAAGATACTGTACCATGTTTTGGCAGGTCTCCCTTATGGCAGTGGATGAAATGCACCAGGACTTACCAACACTGCAGAAGGATCCATATTGGAATGAATCAGACCCCCAACCACCTTATACTGCAGCAACAGCTGAATATAAGAAGACATCATTCCTTGGATCAACTTTTGACATCAGGCAAGTGAAGGGGTAGAAAATAACTACAGGGATCTCTTTCCTGCCGTAGAATATATATCTGCAGGGGGCTCTTGTCTGTGGAACATCATGACCCAATAAATGTACTTGCCGCTCTTGTGTCATAAGAGGACTTACAGTTCTGCAGTATGGATTGGGCCTGTTCAGGGCGTCAGTCAGCTATGCCAAGCCTGGATATTACTGCTTCTTCTCTCTCCCTAACCTCAATAGTAAGAAATACTTCCATGTACACCAAATATACTCATTTGTCATATGACTATCCCAAAAGTGTCCCCCCCTCCAAAAAAAGGCAACTAGACTTTCTTGGGTTTTTTAAAAAAATATTTTGCTTATTGTCCCAGAAACGTCTTCAGAACATTGTCCTTTGTTGCTAATTTTTTTCTCTATATTCAGCTGAAAACATTCACAGTGTTAAAGCTTAATGCATCTATTATGGTATAAATCTGCTTTTTTATTTGCTACGTGAACCAGAGTCTTTGTTATTTTGCTGCAACCTGATTATTATTGTGACTCTGAAGGTGTACATCTACTGCAAACCTTGGAATTTCCCTAAAACCTTCTGTTGTTTCCCTCTTGTGGGTGGGTGCCACCATTTTATCTACAGTAGGATTCACTCTTAGTTAATATATATCAGACTGACACACCTTCATGTTTTACACCAGATTAGCAACCAAATTGTTTCATTTGGCTAGTTTGAGACAAATGAAAGCTATTTGCTATGATACTCATTACGACATCTTCATTCATTCCACCCAATTTTGTGAAGCTGTGTGTCAGATTACCAGAGGAAAATGCTTCTTTAGCCTAGTGCCGTTTTCTCCCTGAGCTCTTCATAAAACAAATACTGTTATTCAGGCATGTCAAGTTACTAATATGAGGGAGATGGGTGGATAAGAAATAGAAAATATAAATAAACAAGCAAATAAAATATTTAAGGCCAGATAAGATTATCTCTAAAAGGACTACCCTACTCTGCTCTGAAGAATGGAATTATCAAGACATGACACAGCATTCAGCTTTTCTTGGTGTGATATTTAATTGTTCATGGGGTCATTTTTTAAGTATCTACCATATTGCTCATAGTTAAACTGTCCAAACCAGGATTCGTCCTATATAATTAGGCAGAATCAGGCAGTCACCTGACATAGCTAATTTGGTATAACATAAAAGGGAGGCAAATTCTTAAACTATTGCATTACAGGAGTAGCAGAAATAATGTTTCTTCTTGGAGTTGGGAAGACATTTGTGAGCTTCTCTACCTTAAGGGCCAAAATAACGTGACCAATCATAGGTGCTATGTGTATCTTGAATTGATTTCATAAAATGTACATTATTATTCTATGCATTTGATGCAGTTAGGATTTTCCAGTTGTAAAATCCATGCAATATAAAACTTAGAATTTCGTAGTAAAAAAAGGTAGGGGATGCATAAATACACAGAGATATGTATATATACCCTCATAAGTTTGGGAACACCTTATTGTTCTCCCAAAATGTCTTAGGCAATCAAGAATGATGAATGTTGGCATATTAATATCAACAAGCACAGAGACAGAATTGGCCTTAGAAGTTGACATGAATAGGCACATTTATGAGCTTCTTGGACCTGCTTCGTTTCCTTCCTCCTCCTGAGTATTGCTCCCCACTTGTTCCCCTATCTTCTCCCCTATCATTCTCCTCTCTAAGAGGAATATATAAAGGGAGCAGCAATGACAGAGAGGAGGAACATAAGGAGGAAGAAGAGGAGAAGGAGGAGCTGCATTCAACTGATTTTCCTCATTGGTTCTCAATGTGATAAGCAGCAAGGAGCAATAATAGAGAGGGATAAATAAAAGCCACTGCCTTGAGAAAGAGGTGGACTCTGAGCTACTATTCTGACCCGAAGACCCGACTCTCTTCGCAAACTCACTATTTTAATAGACAGTAGCAAAGTCATTAAGTCTTAATGGATTCATAGCTAAAGTGAGCCAGAGATTTACGGCCTCACAATAAAGTCTGGTTTGCAGCCGAGGCAAAAAACTTACTGTTTTAAATCGGAGTTCACAATCCACAAGAATTCAAGGCAAAAAAAAACAATCCCCACAAATCAAGATGTACAGGGTTCAGGAAAATTCAATTAACAAGTTTCAAGAATTTCAGGAATCATGGAAGTCAAGATGCAGGAACCACGGAAGTCAACACACAGGAACCAACAGCAAGGAAACAAACGTTGTCTGTTCCAAGCAACAGTTTGTAAATCTTTCTCTTTTATCCCCCACTAAGGGTGGGGCTGCTAATACTGGCTACAGCAATGCCCAACAGGCCGGTCAATCGCCTCCTGTTGCCTCACCCTGCGATGTGCCTTTGCATCAAGAATTGGGGCCAGCTGTTCATCATCATCATCGACTGGCTCACTGACAGGAGGGTGTGGAAGCAGCCTACATTGCGGCTTTGGGTTAATTGCTGGCCCCGGCAATGGGTCAAGATTCATGCCTTCCTGTTCTCTGGCATTGTCAACAGGTAAGGAATGTTCTGACCCAGCCTCCTCCTTCTCCATCTCCTCATCGATGTTTGGAGCCAGAATTCGTGGAGGAGTCGACGGCCGGCTAGGCACAACTGGCTGAGGAATTCTGGGAGCAGGGCCAGCACCCTCATCATCATCATCATCATCAATGTCTCGATCTGGAGGCTGCGCAGGGGCCTGGGGCACACAGGGCACAACACCTACATGACCAATGCTGAAGATCACTGAACCTGGAGATGGTGCTGCTGAAAGTCACCATGGCCTTTTAAGATTTTAAGAAGTTTGGGTACAGAATGCTCATATAACTGTAAGATTCTGTTACAGTCAAGTCACCAAAATACCAAAAAGAGACTTAAGCAGAGGCTTGTAAAAAAGAAAAACAGCTTTTATTTGGCCAAGCAAAATCGCTGGGTGGAGAATTCCCCTGCAAACAGGCAGCAAGCATGTAGGGGCCAGCCACATCTAAGAAAGGTGTGGTTAGCATCTTACACATTTAAATGGCCTACTAATGACCAATCAAAATATAACACAGCAGTGATTTTCCAAATATAGTAGACAATAGACTCTGACTTAATCATGAGTTACTTCTTTGTTTTTGTATGCACATGTCCTCTTTATCTATTTAGCCTGATGTTCCCAGCCCAAGCTTAACAAACAAGCAAGATAGCAAGAGTTAGGCTAATACTGGTTATCGTTTCCTTTTATAACATTCCTTTCCCTTCCCTATGTATCTTTTGTCAATATCATTTTCTTTCCTTTATTGTAGTTTGATCATCAGAGTCAGTGGTTCAGTAGACAGAAGTGTATGGGGAAATCTGAAGTATTGGAATGATTCTTGGGATTTCTTTTTGCACTTGTCACTTTCCCTGCCTTGAATGAAAAGTGTTAATATGCCTGTCATACCAAGTTCAGCATCCCAGCTGCATCCTCCTCCCACCCAATATCTCCACTCCACAGACCTTTGATTTCAGTTCTCTTTTTCAATACATCATTGTATTCTACTCTGTTTTCTTTCTCCAGCATGCAGAAAGAAGAGATGGAATTCCAACCCCTGGAAAAGATCAAAGAGAATGAGGAAGCAAACCACTCCACGCCATTGTTGGGGCATATAAGCCGCTTCCTGAATGTACAATCTCCCAGTTTTACCAGGTCACCAAGAATGAGCATGATACGTAGGAGGAATGAAAATGTCCTTCCTTCTCCTTGTTATGCTTATATGGATGGAGTTAAACTTGGGAACCTCCAAGGTACTACTCAGCTAAGGGGAGACAGCTCCCCATTAGGGATCAGTTCTCAGGATCAATGGGACACTGCTGCCAGTAAACTGAGAGAATTTGATGCCTTCACATCAAGCCCTTTCTATGAAAGACCTGGATTCTACAGTGCTCCTCAGACACCCATCAGTTCAGTCCCGATGATCTTACCATCCCAGCGTCAAAACCGTAAAAAACCTCCTGCTCTCTCCAATATTGCTGCCTGTCCTACTTTTCTGAAGGACAATATTACCAGCCAATCTCCTTGCAAAGTCAGTGGTCTGGAAAGAAGTGAGAACTTGGTGGGCTCAAAATCAAAGGAATCTTTTCCGTGGCCAGCTGAAAAAAGCCATGCTTCAGATTCATTAGTCATGTCAGTGAAAGAAGACACAAAAAACATAAATTGGTCAAAAGAAACATCTCCTCTTGGAAGCCCAGAAGGAGCTCTATCCTCAGGGGACTCTGTGAGTACTAAGTTCCCCTTTGTGGAGTGCACAGGCCCTGAGATACAAACTGGATTCAAAAGCTTGAATAACCTGAAAAACCACCAGCAACTTCCAGATAATACATCTTCAGACCGTTCTAGCTTCCTTTATACTCATAACATCAAGACTTCTAATAGCAATGGCCCTGCTACTTTCTTTCCCTTCACCTCTTTGACTTCCCCAGGGTTTGAGCCATCTCATCGCAGCAAAGGAAATGCTGCTGCTGTCCCTGGTTCAGAAGCTTCTCCTGGAGTTACAAAGCAGGATAGTTCAGCTGTTTCTGAAACTGCAAGCGACCCAGTAGGTATTTATTACACTGAGGAGCAGAGAAAGACCACCAGCTCTTCACCTAATGACTCTGGCATCTCTCTAGCAGAAAGAGACTTCATGGGATTAATGGAAGTGATCATGGAAATAAGTGAGAACACAAATGATGAAGGAAAGGTACAGAAGGGACAATTCAGTTAAGTGGGTCCAGAGTCTTTTCGTGTAGATGCAGTGGGAACAGTTGCTTTATTATTTTTAACATTATTATTCAACATTTTAAAAGTAGCAAAAGCCCACATTACAGACTACAAAACAAGTGGAAATCAACCTTAGGCTGGACAGCTCATTCCATAAATGCATATGTGCTGTCACTAACAAGCAAGTTAAGGGCCACTCATAGAATTCTAGCATCACACAATTAAGGAAATAACGCTAATTTCAGCAGAGTTACTTTGCTGCCATGTTTAATTTTTTGTTTGCTATTTTATCTGAAAGTGCCAAAGAATGGGACCTTGCTGCCAGCGTTGTAAATGCACATCCCGCTTCAAGAAGAGACAATTTAACTGGGATAAATCATATGCCCAGTTGTATGGTCAGTACCTAAGGAGGCAATGACTTCTTTTTCCGATCCTCCAATTATCATATTTACAAAGGGGATTTTTTTTCTTGTGAATATTACCAACCCACTTAGCTAAACTATGTTTATTAGATCTTAGATGGATTTTGTTACACAAGACCATACTTAATTACAAGATTTGACATCAATATGACCTGACGCATCCAGTCAGTTTACAGCACCAAACTTTCCAATCCAAACACTAACATTTTTTTTAATAGATGTTAATATGACCTTGATATTAAGGACTTGATGGCATGTCCTGTGCTTCGGATGGCAGGAGACGATGCAAATCTTGAGGGCTTTCCTGGTGTCTTACAGTACAATTCTAGCTTGACAAAAAAGAATTTGAGATGTCTGAGGACAATATTATCTGGTCACTCTAGCAAACAAGATGCCTACTGAAGGCCAACTGTATAAAGAAGAAGATGCATTGCTAGTATCGATATGTTTTTTTTAAAAAGTCAGTGTTTCAACAGTTTGAAGAATGTTGTTCTACTTGTATAAAACAACTTGAAAATAAAATGAATAAGTAGAAAATTGGAAGCTGCTTCTCTGGTAAAGTTTAAAGAATTTACATTGGGTTACCTAGATAAATGGTAGAAAGCAAAAACAGTGTGTTTGTCTGGCACAGCTTGTTCACCTCATATACTAAATAGATATTACATTGTACTGTTTTTTGGTCATTTTTTAAAATCTTTTTCATGCACATTTGCTTATAATCTATTGGTAAAAAGCAGGTGACAGTAACAACCAAAGTCAACTGAAGAAAAGGTTTCAGTTCCTCCTAACATAAACTGCACGGATCCAAAGCAGACAATAGTATCAAACTGGTTGTGCCATTAACAGATATAATCAAACTGCTGCCAGGAGAGTGGGATAGGTGCCAGAATAACTGCAGCCAAGGAGATATGAAAAATCTCTACCTGGGGTTGGCATACTGATGGGAGCGCGCTCTCTCACTCTCTGTTTCTCACCTGAATTCACCTGAATTCCTGTTAACTTCCTAGGCGGGTCTCTACAGTAATCCTGGCAACATTTTCATATTTTTCCTGTCTGTCTGCTTTGTATGTAAGGACTAGAATTCATGTCTCCTGATTTCTAGTGGGCTACCTTAACCATTGCACCAGCAGCTGTGTTTACCAGATTAGAAATCTTGAAAGGGGTTTTGGAGTTCTCTAGAGACTCAGTAGAAATGTCTATCTTTGTTTATCCTTCCTTTCGGTCTAACACAATCTCCTTTAACTTTGTGCTCTATACTTCATACTTCATTTCCCCCTGCCTGTGCAACCTAGGGACAATAAGAACTATGGTCAAACATCCCAGAAATCATAGTGAAAAGCTCTTTAGATTTCTATCTCACTTTTTTCCAAGGTCTCAAGGAAAACTTATAGAATAAAGGGGCTGTCTCTTTATTTCATCTTCATAGTACAACCTTGGATGTTAGATAAGTGACAAGCCAAAAATTAGCAACTAAAAATATGGCGAAGGAAGAGTCTGAATCTCGGTCTTCCCTAGTTTTTAATTCAACATCTTAATCTTGTTTCTCCTTTTAAGATAGACACCAAACAAGTTAAATAACACAATCAAAAACATGCCGATTGCATGCTATTTCATCATGTGATAGATCGGATTCCAAAGAATGCATTTACTGAGAATAGAATTAAGAAGCTTCAGATGGTCGAGGTAGGGACATCACTGATCACATGTCATAAGAACAATGCTATCCATAGAACTTGAAGATCACTGAATTTAATTTCTGGGGAAAATAGGAGAAACCTCAAGCTGGGGCTATGAGTAGAGTTGCATCAAAGAGAACAATCTTTAGTGAAGATATCTTGTCTTGCAGTGTCTTAAAAGTCTATGCCCCAAAATATTTGGTAAATATACTTGGCATATGACACATAAGAGTAAACAGGACAATCTCAAGTGAATCATTTGATTTTAAAAAATGCTAGAGAAAAAGAACCATTTTATGGCAGATAGTTTTCTCTATTGCTATTATAAAATCAACCCAAACTATTTCAGGAACAAATGACACTTGTAAAAATGTGGGTTGGCCAAAGTTGTAATTTTCCATTGTTACTTCAGTTTCTGTAAGTTTGATCTAGAGATGAGCAATTTGAGGCTTCACATTACATGCAGTGTTTTAGCTCTCTATTCGACTCAAAAGCCTCTTTAACAGAAAGCTAATAGTATGGTTTATTATGTTGATGCAGAGTACAAGATCTGTTTGTAAAGCAAGTTTGATTACCCCTCCCTCAAAATCCAATCTTCAAGCACAAGAAAACTCTGGCTACACTGAAGCATGCCTAATACTGCACTGCCTCAAAAGACTTCTCAAAACTAATACTTCTCAAAAATGGTTTCCTGAAACTCCGAAAATGATGCCTGTGGCTCTAGAGCAATTTTTCCATTGAGCTTCCTGTTCCTTATTTAGGCTGAGCAAGTATACAGTTCATAGTAATCTAGTGAAGAATGAGTGTGACATGTAGACTGTACATGGTCAGTATTCTGATTACTTCCAATCTGGTGCCACCATAAAAGACATTGATGTACAGCATCACCTAGAAACCTACTGCCCCCAACATCCCAAACTGTGCCCTATTTAATACATCACTAATAAGTTATTAAATCTTGCTGGGCATCCAGGCAATAGGTTTTAAACTTTTCTGCATATAAAATTCTACCAACAGTGTAACACCTTAAGATAATTTGTTTTTAAAGTAAGCATCTTTAACTTAATCTTGCTCTAACAGCAAGTTTAGTTTTCCAGTGGTGCAAAGCACTGGGAAGTTCATTGTCCTAAAACGCAGACCAAGTTTGAGAATGTATGCCACGTGGTATAGTTTAATTTCCATTGAAGGTGGGCTTATGCTCTTTATATGGAAGCAACTTCTTACTCGTGATTATACATCTCCTACAAGTCAGAGTGCTATCTGGACATCATTAACACACTTTCTTATCCACATCTACTGAACTGCCATCAATTTCAATGTTTACACTCAAATAAATATAATAGAGCAAGCTGTGCTGCGTATTTCCTGGTATACAAATTGGAACATTTTAAAGTTTCAGACCAGAAATGGGCTGGTCACATCAAGAACGATGGCAGGTGAAGCAAGGCAGTCATAGAATGGATTCCACTTGATAAAGAGCATCCACGAGACGTAAAACAAGATGGATAGATTTCAGCAACTTTTGTGGACACAATTGGCAAAAGAAAGCTTGAGACCATATTAATTGGAAACATGGGGAAGAAGCCTTCAACTGCAGTGGATAGACAATGGCTAAAATGATGGCAATAAGTTGGAGCCCACACAACTGTAAGAGTTGACAGAACCAGTTTAACATTAATCAGATGATGAGAAGTTGGACAACTTTGTAACCAGGAATCCAGGCAAGGGCTGAGAAAGTGCAAATTAATAGAAACGAGCTACCTTTGTGTATTTTGCTTTTTTACTCAAAATATACTGCAGCACAACTGGAAATAAGTAGACTTAGTAATTTTATTGGGTGTGAGATATAACACATAAGAACAGAAATAATTTTTTTACAATTATGCAACTAATAGAGATAAACGAAAGAAGCATGCACAAGTGTTGAGGATGAGAGTCTCTTTGCAACATTCACGGGTGGTTTTTAGTTCTCCTCGTCACTTTCTCCCAGTGTGTGTTTATCAAAAAGATATTCTGCCATTCCAGATTTTGGTGCTCCCATCTTGCGTAAGTTGGTCACATGGTCACCCAGCTCTTTGATGGATTTAACTTGTTCATCCAAATAGTGAGTTTCAATGAAGTCACATAACTAGGGGACAAAAGCAGCATTACAAGCCTATTCTCTCTTCCCAGAGGAGTACAAAGTGTTTTTTTGCAAATAAGAGAAAAACAAATTTAAAAACAGGAATTACTAAATGAAATCAATGCTATTTAAAAGTTTCATCTCCAGCATCCCAAAGAAAGTCAAATTTGCCTAGAAAATATATACCGGGACGCATGGGCAACAAAATAACAGAACTTGATCCTTAAATGTATGAAAACAAAGACTAAATCACTTATTTATATGACCTTAGGACACAGCAAAGATTCATTAGTTCAATATTCAAATTCTTTAGTTAAATCTGAGTCAATAATTTACCTCTTGCTCTATCTGTATTTAAAGAGATACAGGTAGTCCTTGACTTACATCCATCTGTTTAGTGACCATTCAAAACTTACCACAGCACTGAAAAAGTGTCTTATGACCATTTTTCATACTTACAAACGCTGCAGCATCTCCTGGTCATGTGACCAAAATTCAGTTGTTTGGCAACTGGCCTGTATTTTATGATGGTTACAGTGTCCCAGGGTTATGTAAGCCCCTTTTGACAAGCAAAACCAAATTCACTTAGCAACTGGGTTACTAAATTAACAATTGCCGATTCACTTAACGGTGGCAAGAAAGGTCGTAAAATGGGGCAAAGCTCACTCAACTGTCTTGCTTAGCAATGGAAATTTTGGGCTCAATTGTGGTTGTAACTCAAGGACTACTTATAGTTACAAGCAAGTCAAAGGTACATTGTTTTCAACACCAGCCAAAAAGATTATGTAGAGCAAGTATGACTTACGTGAGGGTCATTTTTTTCAGTTGCTAGTTTGTGTAGATCCAGTAGTGATTGATTTACATTCTTTTCCAAGTGTAAAGCGCACTCCATGGCTGTCAGTCCGTTCTCCCAGTCATCGCGATCGGGTTTCTGAAAAACGTAAAATGTTTAAAGTTGAACCACAGTAATCAGAATGATTGCAACACCATAATATTTCAGAACAACTGGTTGATATAGTGAAGGAGGGGCCACTCAAGCCAGTATCTTTATCACTTGTTTTTAGGGTTGCAAGACCAAAGGTTTTAATAGCACCAATATTGCAGTTCCTGAAGCTGGAATGAAACAGGGTCATTGGTTGAAATAACTTTACAAAACAAGCCTCCATCAGCTTGCTACCACCAACTGCTACAATCTTTCCACCCCTCCTCTAACTCTGAATCTAACAATTTGGGGGAGTGAAAAGAGACCAACTGACTTAGTAATCTCTGAAATATTCGAAGATGCAACTTAGATATAGACCAGTGGTTCCCAAAGTGGGCGATACAACTCCCTGGGGAGCAGTGGGATGTCTTAGGGAGGCACTAGGAGGCAAAGGGGGTGGCAGGGGGATGCTAAGAGGGAGGGACCGCTGCCTAGAAGGTGCGGGGACACACACACACACACGAGTCTCCCTGTACACAAGGAGTGTAAGGCGCAGCACGAAGGCCGGCTTTGGAGCGCTGTCCTTGCCCCGCCGCATTATATTTATATATTTATATTTATTAAATTTTTATACCGCCCTTCTCCCCGAAGGGACTCAGGGCGGTGTACAGCCA
>JANHFO010008294.1:133832-145326 GCA_032468095.1 Pareas carinatus | reverse complement strand
GTTGACCTAGGAGATTGGACTGTGTTTAAACTTTCTGTATATAAAGACTTTTATACCTACTATAGCCTGTGCCTGTGCAATACTGGTTCCCATCACTACTTCCTAGCTCTGGAGCTTTCCGTTACATACCATCCTTGTAATCAAGGAATCTGCTTGTGCCTTATATTGGTTCTCAAGCCAAAGGTGCTAACAGATTGCATGCCACACCAGGTCAAGGCCTCGGGAAGGACCTGCCGCAGGATATTCGATCTCAGCTGTTGGCTCAGCTCTTACCCACCACTGTCCTGCTAATCAGCTGATGGGCGTAGCGCTGTCCGCAGGACATCCAATCTCAGCTGTTAGCTCAGCTCCTCCCCATTAATAAAGTTTAGAGGCAGGGAGAGAGGGAAGAAGAAATAGAGTTAAAATATACAACTTCTCATTGTACATTTCATACACTTTTCAAATTCAACACTTATCAAAATTTATCTTCAGATTGCTTACACTTTCATCAATGACACACATAAACAATATTGTTTCATTCAACATCTACATCACTAATTACACAGACAAGGGAACTAGGTTTTCAGCAAAAGTGATGGCATGGAGGGGCTATCTTTGTATCTAATTGTTTTGTCATGCAATGCCCTATAGCGGCGTTCTGAAGGGAGAAATCAAAACAGTTTACACCGAGGATGTGAAGGGATCTGTAGATATTTTCTAAGCCTTCTTTCTGGTTCATGCAGTGAACAGATCCTCAGATGATCCTCAATGGAAGGCAGGCTGGTTGCAACTGTTTTTTCTAAAGTTCTAACTATCCGTTGAAGTCTGTACCTGTCCTGTTTGGATGCTGTGCCAAACCGGACGGTTACTGAGGTACAAATGATAGACTCAATTATTCCTCTATAGACCTGTTATCAGCAGATCCTGGGGCAATCTGAGCTTTCTCAGTTCACACAGGAAGAACATTCTTTGTTTTGCCTTTTAAATGATGATTCTAATGTTAAGTATCCATTTGGCAGGTCCTCAGACCTCCAACGCAGTTGGTTGACATGCCTGTGCAGTTGGCAGCCATCTGGCAATGTCACCAGGTAAGACAAAGGTCGGAGACTCTGGCAACCTCGACTGCCACCCAAAATGGACCCCTCCCGTAGTTTCTGATCCAGACTCTATCGCCTGCTGAAAATTGGTGTGGAGTCTGGGGGCCATTTGTGTTGGCCGCGGCAGTGCGGTCCAAGTGAAGACAGTCAAGCTTAGTGATCAACCACCTCCCCCATCATAGTTCTGCCTGGCTTTTGCCGGTTGCGGCGCTTCGGGTGGTTCTTTGACAGAACAGGAACTCTGCCAAGCGCTGGTGCCAGTCCCCATGGATCAGTCGCCTCAAGGAATCCTTGGTGGTTCACACCATTCTCTCCACTTGACCATTAGTGGCCTAGTGGAAAGGGTCCGAAGTGGCATGCCTAATTAAATTGTCCTGCAGAATAGATTGGAACTCGGCTGCAGTAAATTGGGTCAAAACATCTGGAAGTTCATGGGTGACAAAGATGCTTTAGGGACTGAATAGTTCTTGCCATGGTCATTGAGGTGACAGACACTATCTCCAGCCATTTAGAGCGGCTGTCCACTATAATTTAAAAGTATGCACCTGGAAAATCTACATGAATCCGGGACCAAGGGGTCCTAACTGTGGACTGGGCCATGAGTCTTTTCGGGTCTGGACTCTTGGCAGATCCTACATGAAACCTAGAAACTTGAAGGTCTCTAATGTTGATACTGTGTTGCCTAATATTGTAAGAGGTGGTAGAATAGGTGAGAAATGTGATGAATGAATGAAGGAAGGAAGGAAGAAAGGAATGAATGAATGGGCTAAAACACTTTCATGAGAAACTCATTGATTGGCTACAGTTTGGGCTGATGATTAGCAGACTTTAGGATAGGGTGATCATCCAACAAATGCTTTGTCTTACACATTGGAAAAAAGAATCAGAACGCTAAATACAAACTGGGTGGATACAACCTCGAAGACAACACTCATTCTGTCAAGGGCCTAGGACTACTCGTCTCAAAGGATCTAAGCCCCAGAGCTCACTGTAACAGCATTGCCAAAAAAGCATTAAGAGTTGTTAACCTAATTTTGCGTTCTTTTCTGGCAATATTGAACTGCAAACCAGGGCATATAAAATCTTCGCCAGATCAATTCTCAAATACAGTTCATCTGCCTGGAACCCATATTGTTTAAGACATCAATACAATTGAACAAGTCCAAAGATATTTTAAAAGAGTACTCCATTCCTCAGCCTGCAGAATATCTTTTATCATCAGGCTTTAAATTCTGGACATAGACAACTTAGAGCTATGTCCTCTAAGGTCTGACCTAAGTACCCAAAATTGTCTGTTACAATGTTTTATCTATCAATGACTACTTCAGTTTCAACCACAATAATACACGAGCTAACAACAGATACAAACTCAAGGTGAATCACTCCAGACTCGATTGCAGAAAATATGACTTTAGCAACAGAGTGGTCAATGTCTGGAACTCACTATCTGATGATGATGTTACATCCTCAAACTCTCAAAAATGTAACCTTAAACTGTCTACCGTGGACATCACTCCATATCTAAGAGGTTTGTAAGGGGGCATGCAGAAGTGCACCAGCATATCTACCGTTCAAACACAAAGCCAGATTCAATCCAAGGCCATGGGTCCGCCCTGTAGGTGAGCGGGGCAGTGGCGGCACGAGGAGGGGTGACTGAAGGAGGTTGTAGGGGGCAGAGGCGACCACGAGGGGGTGGCTGCTGTTGGGGAGGCGACCTGCAGCACCCGTGACAGTAGTGATCCTCAATGAAATTGAGTTTGACACCCCTGCCATAAACTATCACTTATAAACAACCAGAATTGTTTTGTTTATGGTATTATATGTTGTTTTTAGATGACTGTACACCACCCTGGGTCCCTTCGGGGAGAAGGGCGGTATAGAAGTTTTAACAAATAAATAAATAAACTCGTTCTTGTACTGTCTGCCTGAACTAAGAACAACACCCATTTGTCCTACAGTATATGAGAGACATACTTAAGCAGAGTGAGCAAATTTCCATGGCCTTTGTTGTGTATTGACAAGATCTCCATAATGTTCCAATACAAGCACCTGCCAACTGCTTGTTGCAGTTGCAAAATTTTGCGGATTTACTGTTGTGAAGAGGAAGTTTCCACTCCACCTCTCCCCAGGTGGGAAAATACCTGTTTGCTGATTGGCTGGCATTGTCCCTTCAACAATATAAGGCAGCAGGCCAGCCAATAGCCGCTTGCTTATTGTACCAAACTTACTTACAACAATGAGCTGAAGCTGCTGTTCTGCTGGGCTCATTCCAAAAACCCACACCTCACTTCATACTCGGGGGTTGTAGAGCAGTCAGACACTCCTATTGGTTGCAGCTGATCTGTCTGTCTGTATAAATATAGCTGCAGGCTGTCAACGTGTGCTTCTCTTCTTGCTTTTATGTTTAAGATCTAGTTGTAAATAAACCTGCTTGTTTCACAACAACGGCTCTTAATTGTCTGACCAAGACATATTAGTGGCGGGGATGGGATCGCGCTGCTGATTAACAGAAGGGGTTTCGTCTCGCCTGTCTGGGACGCCGTTTCCCCCCCCCCCCCCCTCGATTGTCTGTCAGCACGCCATGCTGGATACCTAGTCCGGTGGCTACCGGGCCTGTGACAGAAGCCAGCTGCGTGAGGCAGTTCATATCCTGAGTCTCAATCATGCCTAAAAATGGGTTGGACTGAAGAATTTGACCCAACTCACCCAGAAATGTGGTACACCTATGAAGCCCGCCTGGAGATCTTCATGATGGCCAACAAGGTGGTAGAGGGCAATATGAAAATGGCCATCCTTCTTTGCGTCTGCGGAGCCGCTACCGTTGAGATAGCAGAAATTTGTTTGCTCCAGCGATGTTCGCCTTCAGAGGCGAAGTTGAGGGAGCATTTTGAACTCCAATTATCAGTCATAGTGTGGCACCATGTTTTCGAGCACCCAGATCGGAAACCTGGGGAATTGGCTACAGATGTCGTACAGATTGCCAACTGCTCTGGAGAACCCTTTTGACCAGCCACCTGATGCCGAGGGAACCACAACAGCCCTCGGCTCCTATACCAAAACGCCAGCCTTTATTTCAGTGACTCTGCCTGAAAACCCAGTGTGGGACTGTGCAGGCCACTCCAACACGAACTGTGCCTACTGACTTATGTGAGGGCTCTCTAAACAAGGCCGACCTGAGCGGAGTGGAACAAGCCACAGACTGCAGCACGGGTTTGCTAACTGAAATGAACTTCCGTGTAGACCAGGACAGTTCAATAGCCGCTCGGGCCCATTCTGAGGCCTAGAGGCCTTCAGACTGGGCAAGGAGACCACCCAACTACTTGCAAAACTATATACTCTGCTGTAATTGTAAGTGAGAGCTAGGGGTGAGGATTGTTGTGTATTACAAGATCTCCATAATGTTCCAATACAAGCACCTGACAACTGCTTGTTGTAGTTGCAAAATGTGACAGATTTGGGGGGGAGGATTGTAGAGCAATCAGACTCTCCTATTGGTTGCAGTTGATCTAGCTGTCTGTATAAATATAGCTGCAGGCTGTCAAAGTGTGCTTCCTTTTGTTATGTTCAGTTTATTTTAATGGTTATTGTATGTAGATTTTAATGTTTTATATAACCAGATTTTTTTTTCTGGTGTTGCAATTTTTTGCTGCATTTTGCCATTTAAAAAAATTAGTGACATTCCTTGCTTTTTAAATTTAGTTATATTTAATTACACATCTTTTTGCCATTTATTAGAAATTTTGTAATAGCAAAACATATATAATTTACTTCTCACTAGTTAATCTTGTGCATTCCTCTTCATGCAACTGAGAGTACTACTTTTTGAAAACAAGAAAATGTTTGGCATTTTTGGAACTATCAAAATTATGTATAAAATCTGTGTGTGCAATATTAGAAAAAATAATATACGAAAGCTAGTAAAACTAAGGATCTTCTTTTATATGCCTGATTATTCCTTTTTTTCTCCTAAGTTACATTTTCTGTTATATAAGCTTTCTCCCCTTGCAAAATGTCCGCCTACGCCTTCATTATGGCACTATAATAACATGCAAAGCTGTTTCCTTTAACCAAATGCCTTCCAAGTATATTGAAAGTGGACCTAGAAGCCTCAGCTAGAATGTGGCTTACACACACCCTTCCTGGAGGCACACAGTGAGCCTTCAGTCTTTCTAATTCCTTCCTGCTACTCTCTGCAGCTGTCCTCACCCTCCCCAGCACTATTTTTACTCATAATACTTCCTCCTTTGCCCATTGGGTTATGTTGTTCCTATTTGCACTGTACCAGATCATGTCCAGCCATCCACAGGTGCACTCAGTATTATTCTCACTTTTTACTCCTTACCCAAAGAAAGAAATGCAATAGGATCTAGTTGTTATTGCTAGTCAGAAGCAAGGCAAAGCAAATGTCTAGGTTTCTGCCATCTTTCTAAATAGATTTCTGTGGATTCCTTAGAGCAATGATAGCTAACCTTTTAGGCACCAAGTGTCCGAACGAGTCACAGTTAATGAGTCGTGGCTTGTGATGTCATCACCTGGCACCGCTACTCTTTCTGAGCATGCTCCGCAATGGAGCAATGCTGGGGCAACTTGGCTCCCATGCCAACAGAGAGGGCTCTGCGTGTCCATTGTGGCGCACATGCCATAGGTTCGCCATCAGCGCCTTGGAGCTTAGAAACGGCTATGAATGTTGTGCCCTTTGAAACAACTCTTATTTCAACACACTGGGATGATTGTGGGTGTGCCAAGATACATATATATATGAGCAAGATATACTTCTAACCAAAACTGTTTTTTAGTTTTGGATCCTTGTAACTGTGCATTGTAAGGGCCATTATGTAAGACTGTTCATTTTTTTTCTTCAGAAATGCAGTTTTCCTCATTAAATACACAAGAAATTTCAGAGGGATGTCAAAGTGCTCTGGAATAAAACTCAAAAACAATCCTGTATGCTTTTTTTTAACTTTCAGCATGGCTGCTATTCTGTGTTTCAGTACATTCTGAAGAAAATTCGCAGTTTATATGGTCTTTTGCAAAAGCATATATTTCAAATCACACTTATACAGCTAAAAACCTTGGTTAAAATCTTCAGAGGCAGATCCTTCTTTACCTGCATTGCTTAACATTTCATTATGTATCAGTGTATTGTTTTTATCAGTAAGTTTTAAGTCATTTGTCACATTGAGTTGACAAATATAACTGCTATCATGCAAGAACATGAAGGTTCAAGTCCTAAAGAGACAATAGCAATATAAAGTTTCTTTAATTATTAATGGAGAGAATGGCAAAATAATCCAGCAGAGGCTTTAAATCCAGGCAGAAGCAGCTACAACAACCTCTATGTAATAGTCTATCAGCAGTTTACAGTACAAATGATCCTTACTTAACGACCACTGATGGTGCTGAACAAGTAGTATATATAGCAAGTTGTCATACAGTAATTACTACAGTAACTCGTAACTATAATTTTATAGTGTCCTGTGGTCACCACCTTCACTGCCAATTTCCAATGAGCAAAGTCAATGGAGAACCCAGTAAGAGGTTGCATATAACCATATAACATTGCGCTTTATGGCATGGGATTCGCTTAATGACTAATCGACTTATTGGAATTGCCATCGCTAAGCAGTGCAGTCATGTGACATCACACTTTCTAATCACACCTCTTAGTGATGGAAATTCGGTCTCAATTGCTGTCATTAAGTGAAGGTTACTAGACTTAAGCCCAAGGTTAACAAAGAGGTATAAAAACAAAGAGGTATAAAAACAATCACTTAAAATCCTTGATCCAGTTAAAAATGTGATTGTGTGACGTTCTTTTGTAAGGCAAGAAACAGATTAGGATGCCTGACTATAGGGAAGATTGACTCTACTCTGTGACAGGTCCACAACAACCATAGATAATCTCAAAGAATGAGGAAACATATATTTTCGCAATTAGCCAGAACCCAAGCCACATGGGATTTTAAAACTAATACAACAGAATTTTGTTCAGGAACAAATTGATAGCAAATGCAGTGCTTTTAAAATAGGTATTACATCGATTCTCTTAACTTTTCCCGAGATCAGCTGGTTGCTGCATTTTGTACCAGCTGATGATTCAATACTAGATGCCTCGCCCATTTTGCTCAGACACAGAAAACACCCTCCCCCAATTATGCAACTGGTAAAGTACCAAGAAACACAATCCATTAGCTTTAAATCAACTTCCAGTCTTAAATACAGATTAAAGTATAAGTTGCCTTATGCCATAAAGTCTCAATTTTATGGTAACAAAAGATGTTGAGTTGGAATGGGCTTTTTATTGATGTCGGAGGTGACTCATGGCCCGGGTAGGCAGTCTTGAACAAGGTGATTTGTGGTTGGTGGGTTTTTTTTCTTCTATCTTTCCTCCCTTCCAGAATTACCGAACAGCTTCCTGTCATTACACAGATTCAGATTTTTCTTCCTTATTTATTTATTGTTAAGTATTTCCAAATTGGAACAGAAAAAGCCAAAGAAATCTATTCCGATACAAGTTATAAACTATTCAACAATGAATAGTTGTAAAACAAAATAAGAGATGGGTGTAAACTGAAGAAAACTAAAGACTTCGACTTCTCCATCTTTATTTGTGCATAGATATCTTGTTTATATTTGTATATTTATCATGCAGACATATGTATTATTCATCTCTCTAGTTCAGTGGTTGCCAATCTGTGGGCTGTGAGAAAATTTTGGTGGTCCACAGGAAAATCTGGAAATTTGAATTTTTTGGTATAGTTGTATAGTTTCTGTGTGTGTGTGTTTGTCAGTCTCTCTCATTCTTTGTCTCTCTCAAGCAGGAACAAAATAAACACTAAAATGTATAATACTTAAATAAGCTTCAATTACCTTGTAATAATTAAATTAACTTTAATATTTCTGTTATAATTAGACAACCTTTAATGATTGTTATAATTAAATAAGTTTTTTTAATTTTGTTATATTAAATAGATGCCTTTTATATTAATAAAACAGAAGTTATCTGATCATTATTTTACAAATGTATATATCTTTTTAAAAAATTCATATTAATGGTCTGCGGGATTTAAAATTATCAACTTGGCGGTCCCTGAAGTCCAAAAGTTTGGTGACCACTGGTGTAGAAAGCAAACTGAAGACTACTACACTATACATTTCCCAGGAAAATTATGTTAATGGTGTCAAAATCAAATGATGGCTCTGAAGAACATCATGGGCGATGACGGATATGGCACAAGATTGCATTGTACATCCTGATTGAAATGAAAAGGGGAAGAAATTTTTAAATAAAAATAAATCTTCAAAAAGGTTAAAATAATGGTGAGACATTATATTTCCAGTTCTTCTTAAAGGCTCCTTCGAGTTATGTATGTGTGTGTGTGTGTGTGTATATAATATCAAAATATATATATATCAAAAAGCCTGAGAATGACTAAGCTGCAGTGGAGGACCTTAAGAGCGACATCTAGAAGTAGGGAAGATTATTACACTAACTTTGAAGTTTTGAACTATAGTGTGAGAGGACTTCAAAAGATATTTGAAAATTTGTATGGAATAACTTGTAAGAAATATTATAATGGCATTCGAGTGTGTAATACAACTGCTGAAGGATTTGATACAGAGATTGTGTGAAGAGGTGGCAAGCAGAAGGGAACAAGAATGGAGCAGGGACAGAAGAGAGAGCAACAAGCAACAGTCTATGGAAATAATGACTAAAATGGAGTATGAACTATCTAGAAGAATTATAATAAAAGAGCAGAGTAGAGCAGAGAGGCTGAGACCTCACCTCTGGAACAGCCTGGTGCTCATTGCTGGTCATAAATCAGTAACTGTTTATTTTATTTGAAATTCTTTATTTAAAAAATCCATGTACTGATAACTTGGCGACGTTTCGGCAAGGTCTCACTTGCCATCTTCAGGCTGGTGCTTTTGGCTTCTCTCTCACACATACACACATAGATACATAGCAAACCAAAACTACCAGACACAATGATAGTTTCTTCTCCCATGTCATCAACCTGCTAGACAACTTACAAAACAGTTAATTTAGTAGGAATATATCATTATTACCTTCCCTGTTACCTACCATCTATTCTCTTAATTGTATAATTGATTTGTTGCTTAAATCTTACAATATAGAATAGTTGTTCATCTAGTACCTATTGAGTTGTAGAACGATTAATATCCTACTACTGTTATAGACCTATCACAAAAATGTATCATGGCATAATTTTGTGACATGATTGAACTTTATAACATGATGACTTTACTTTGTGATTGTATTCATGATTAAGATCACAGGGTTTTGTCTATTGCAGATTATATGTACATGACATGATGAATGTACTTTTATGATTATGAATTTATCTTATGATTGTAATCAGTTTATTGAATGTATGTAGGCATGTACACCGAAGACAAATTCCTTGTGTGTCCAGACACACTTGACCAATATTCTGATTTTGATTCTCAAGTTTGTATCTCAAGCTGTTCCCCCCTATCCAAATTTCTATTTGGAACATTCCAGCCTGTACATTTGCCAATGTTATAATTTGCAGCTCCTCTTTCTTAAAATACCCCATTGTAATTGCCATAAAGGGAAAAAAGCAACAATAAGCTTGGTTTTTGCCTTGTTTTCTGGGAAGGAGTGCCTTAATGTAAAGCAATTGTCAGCCAGATATGGGGGAAAGTTTCCACTGCCCTGCAGAAAGTCCATTCTCTGTCCCACACAAGTTTGAAGAAGCAAAACGTGCAATGCAAAATTAAGAGAAAAAGATATTCAAGGGAACATTTCACCACTTGGTGAAATTATCTGGGTTTAAACACAACTAATACTGCACATGTTTATGAGATGCAAGCAGTAGTCCCTTTAAGTAAATCTTACGCTGTAATATAAACTTGACTTTCTTCAAATAATAATTGAGTTATTTAGTATGTTATAACAACCTCCCTGCCCTGTACATTACTATTCCTATTTGTTTGGCCAAAAGCCACATCAATAGAGCCCTTGCATTAAACTTAGGTCATCAAAATGGCACCCGTAAAAGTGCATAGAAAGTTGCACTTAAGATTTTATGTACATTAAAACGAGATGTGTCTTTTTGTAAACTGAAATGGGTGTGTAGCAACAAAAATCATTTGTTCAAATGGAAAAAAATGAAGGATTTCCCCCCACACACAAATACTACATTATCAAAGAGACAGAATCAAAGGAAGAAAACCATAGGGGAGACGTCCCAAGGTTTATTGTTGCTTTGTAAGATTTTTTTACTGTATTTTAATCTGAAATTTAAATATTGTCAGGCAGAGGATTACGTGTATTTATTCAATAGGAATAGATACTACCAATTCCAGAGAGTCAATTGTTGTAAAATTAAGGTCACAGACAATTCCCAAGAAAAGCAGCAAAAACACAAAACTAAGCAGTAATTTCTTTACAATAATTAAAAATTAGGAGCCAAATATATACCTCTATCATTGTGTGGAAAACAGGAAGAACTAGTATTGTTTACTGCCTTATTTATAAAGGTGATATAAAAATCCTATACATCTGATACAGCTTCAGTTCAAAAGGGTTGTTTCCTTTTATTAATATAGGTAGTGCTGTGTCACATTCCAACATTAAATGAAAAAGCCTGCCATCACTACAAAACTATTTTAAACTTCTCAATCAAGAACGAACTCAAAATGAAAGAATGAGGGAAGGGAAAATTAACAGAAATCTCTGTGAAATAGTGAATTTAGTTAGCAAATAAACCTAAGAGGCAATAGAAATTGGGTCAGGGAATTAAGGAGAATCCCATATATTCTCAAACAAAAAACAGTAAGAGGCTGCCCCTTTAGAAGGAAACCAGTTGTATGAAATAATGTTTATCTTCTCAAGGCAACTACCGTATTATTTTTCAGACTATTAGACGCACTTTTCCCCCCCAAAAAAAGGGGGGAAAGTGTATGCGTCTAATGGAGCGAATACGCTCAAAAAGTGTGGGAAACCGCTCCGCGGGACGCCGGGAATGCCCCAACCCAGGCAGCAACGTGATCCTTTGCCTCTGGACCTTCCGGCGGAGCGATTTTTGGGTGCACAAAATCGCTCCGCCGGAATCTCTGGAGCGGGGAGTAACCCCGCTGCTTAGACTGGAGCATTCCTGGCAGCCGCAGAATGCATTCCATGCAACCGCGGGGTGCCTCAGGACGCCCGGCATCTTATAATCCGAAAAATACGGTAATTTTTCATCTTTGAGAATAGGCTTGTGTTTGAGAAAAGTATGCAGACATCCCAGGTACAAGACCTTTTTGCTGAAACAAGTCCTGTATATCTCATTGCAAAGCTTCCAAATTGAAGCTAAATTGACCTGTCAACTTCCCTTTCCATAAATTAAATGAGTGGATGATCTCTAAACTAGATTCAGCCATTC
>JANHFO010008294.1:89329-104773 GCA_032468095.1 Pareas carinatus | reverse complement strand
GGTGGGCGCTGCCACAGAGAAGGCTCTCCCCCTGGGTGTCACCAGCCGACATTGTTTGACCGGCGGCACCCTGAGGAAGCCCACTCTTCTTCTCCACTTATCCCTCTTTCCTTCCTTTCACTTACTAATCTCCTTCTACTTCTTCTACTTCTCTTCTTTTCTTTTTTATCTTCCTCTTCTATCTTAACCATCTGATTTTACAGTAAACATAGTTACTTGGTATACCATTATGCACGCATTTGTTTCTCATTTCTTCTCAATTTTATATACAGTATTTTGTTGTTATTCAAGATTAAGATATTCCATTTGGAGATCTCATATGTAAAACCAAATACAGATTGTAGAGTTCTCTTACTTTCAATGTTACAACTTTATATATATTTCACTAATGTAAAATAGAAGTTTAAATTCCGTCCATACCATTCCCATTTTCTTAATACGAGCAATTTCCTTATTATTTTTCTCTTTTTATTTGAAACTATTTTCTATAATATTTAAAATAATTTCTCTAGTATTTCTCTATTTTTGTATCATGTATTGGCTAATGAGTATTTCATACTCTATGTCCTTAACTTAAGTATTTCCTAACCTTATTTAAATTAACATCTGGTTTTACTGCCTTCATACGTATCATCTGGGTATACTGTTAATTTCACATTTTCCTCTTTTCTTTCTACATGATATTTATGTAATCTTAAATTCCATTCGGGATATTCCTATAGGGATCACAGCACCAGTTGTCCTTATTTTCAATTTTACCACTTTAAATGTTCTAAAAGATATTTATATGGTATTTGATTCCAATTGGAATATACATATGTGGAATTTACAGCAGATTTGCTACCTTATACTATTTATACTAGGAACAGAATACACACCTTTAAATATTCTGGACATATCTTTAAACCGACTTAATTCTTTATTCTACTTTTTTAACTTGTTTCTGTTTAATTCTATTATATTTCTATTTAAATACCTAAGTTTAACACATTTATCATTTATCTAGTGTTTTCTTCTTTAAAACGCTCCCTTTCCACTCTATTCAATCCCTTCTTGTGTAAATTTAAAATATCCATTCACTTTTATGCCTTGTGTAGCTCTGTCCGTGGTTAGTCTGACACTTTCCCACTGTGCTGTTCCATTCACACAAAGTCTTTTGGAAGTTTACACCTTTGTAGCATCTCAACTTCTTGTAGTTCTGTTTCAACCAATTTGTTCTGTTGTCCTTGTGTAATATTATCTCATTCTTTATAATTCTCAATGTTTTACCTTTTAGTTTTATCTCCTTTAGTCTTCCAACGTTCTTAGTTGATGCTTTATTTCTCCTTCTACAGTTTATCATATTGATTGATTGATTGATTGATTGGATTTATATACCGCCCTTCTCCCGAAGAACTCAGGGTGGTGTAAGGATAATATGAAATGAGGGAATAAAATAAAAAAACTCAATGTCTTATTCTCAAATTTGCACTTTACTATCAACATTCTTTGTAGTTTCCTTTCACACCTCCTTGCTGCCTCTTCCCTGATTCTCTCTTCCTCATCTCCTTGAATGCAGCGAAGAAGCATTTGTTTTAGTTTTTGGAAGTTTTCTCTGAATTCTAATTAGTATTAAGCAGTCATCCATTTTCCTTTGTTTTGAAAGTTCCTCTAAGTTTGGTTCACCAAGCGTTAATTTCCATGCACAGGCTATTCAGTTTTTTCCTTGTCTCCACTATATGGTACTGTTTCCCTTTCCCACAATGGCCGAATTTACAAAAAAATTGCCACGTCTTTTTCTTCTTTGGACTCATAAATCTTTCACACTCGCTTGTCAGGATCATGATGAAAGACTGGGTTACTTATTTATGCTGCTTTTAGTAGTTTATTTTATAGTCTTTTGGTTCCATTCTTATCAGTCCTCAGTCATGGCTAATGGTGACAAGCACGTCTTTCCCCCGTCTTATAATTAGGCGAAATCCATCGGCCGAGCTGATCACCACCTTGGCCGTTCTCCTGAATTGCCATTCAGCTACCATCGCCCCATCAGGGCAATTTCCAACCCCCACAGGGTCTCCAAAAATGAAGGAGTAAAGAAGCCTTCTGAGAGCGTGTCACTGCTTCAGAGGCTTCATGCACCAGACAGGAACCGGAACTCAAACCAGGGTTTGTAGTTACTGTGTATTCTAATGTTTTTTGTTGGTATACCTAAATCTTCACCAAAACTGACATATGATGTAACAGTCTCTGTAAATTCATCTAAGTCTGCAGAGGTGTCCTCAAAAAGTTTCCAGTCTATGCAGTCAAAGCATGCTTGTAGTTTTGTCTTTGTCTCTTCAGACCAAGATTTTACTGATTTAATTGGTGGCTTTATAGTTTTAAGCCTTTGTCTGTAAACAGGTACAAGATGTATTATACGGTGATCAGAGTTTCCAACATTTTCTCGTGGTAATAATCTGTAGGCATTTTGTAACGCATAGCAGTGGTCTAAAATGTTTTTTCCTCTAGTAGGACAGTTGACATGTTAATAGAATTTTGAAATCTTTTCTAAGTTGATATTGTTAAAGTCACCTAATATTAGAAATTAATCAGAATATTTTGCTTCAACCCATGAAACCTGTTCAGTTAAATTGTCCAATGCATTATTTATGTATGCTTTTGGTGGAATGTATGTTGGAATCAGAATAAAGGAGCTGAATTCTCTTGGAGAATAGAAGGGCTTGCAGTTTATGAATAATGTTTCTAAGTCTGCATCACAATATTTCCTTAGTATTGTTACATCTTTACATCATCTCTCATTAATGTAGAAAGGCGAGACTTTCCCCTTTATTTTGTCTAGAGGTCTCTGCCTTTCTGTCTGCCCTTACCATTTGAAATCCTGGAATGTGCAGATATCTTTCTTCAAGTGATTCATTAAGCCAAGTTTCAGTAAAACAGCTTATTGCACAATTACTGAAGTCCTTAAAAACCTGCTAATAATAAGTAGTTCATTTATTTACAAGAGAGCATAAGTTTAACATGAAAATAGATGGAAGTGGAATTTTTGTATAATTCCTTCTAAGTCTTTGGAGTATTTCTGCTCTCTACCTCCGCCCGCTTTTCCCCTTCCTACCTTTTGTAGTATTTCTGTTTTCCTAGGGGATGCAGCTTCCAACACAATCTCTTACTTCTTCATCTTCAAAGACAGGTTGGAGTGAATTTGACATCTTTTGTTTGAAGATTAGCAGCTCATTTATAGTATACTGGATTCTTCTTTTGTCTTTGTTAACAGGAGTTCATGTGGGGGGAGAGAGCTGTAGTCATTTTATTTATTATTTAGACTTATATACCACTTAACAGTGCTTTACAGCACACACCAAGCAGTTTACACAGTCAGCATATTTATTTTATTTATTATTTAGACTTATATACCGCTTAACAGTCCTTTACAGTACTCTCTAAACTGTTTACACAGTCAGCCTATTGCCCCCAACAATCTGGGTCCTCATTTTACCAACCTTGGAAGGATGGAAGGCTGAGTCAACCTTGAGCCAGTGAGAATCGAACTGCTGAACTTTGATGGCAGATGGCAGTCCGCGGAAATAGCCTGCAGTGCTACTTTTAACCACTGTACCATTCTGGCTCCCTCTCCTTTTGATAGGAAGAGTCTTTCTCTGCATTTGTATTTGAAGTTACTGATTAATATCCAGCAGAAATTTGATCTTCTGTGTTAGTAATCCTTTATGATTCTTAGAAAATATAAAAAATTAAAAAAAACCCTACTACATAAATCCGAAAGTATAAGCTAAACTGCGAAAGCATTTCACTGTGGCAGCCATACTCTGCGCCACCTTAGGCAAGATAAGCGACATGCAAGTCTCATAAATAGCATAACTCGTGTTCTTACTACTGTCCTGTTTCAATTATATGGAACTGTTTCTTGAGTGTTAGTGGAGTTGGTCATACATTAAACATGCAAAATAAGATGATAATTGAAAGCTGCAATCATCTTTTTTAATGAAAGTGTATGAAATATAATGACCATAATGAGCATGAATTGCTGTATATAGAATAATAGAAGGTGGAGGTTCATTCTTCAAGCTTGTGGGTTGGTTTCTTAATGTTTTGTTACCAGACTAGGTATCATCTTCAGCGAATTTTTAGTAGATATCAGTGTTGGTGTTCTGTTTATAAGGGCTTGATGTGGTCAATAGGTGCTGTGATGGGCTGGTTGCCTTGAGGGAGGATCTTGTGAGGGGTGTGTTGCATATGGAGATGGGTCCCTTATAAGGTGTGAGTCACATATAGATATGGACTTGTGATGGATCTTGTGATAAGGAAATCAGGTGATGGTCCTTTTAATGGTGAAGTGCTGGTCGGCGGCTATTTGAAGGTTAGTGCTGCTGCTGTTAGGTTGTGCATTTGGTTTGAATTTTGAGGGGTTCATAAGCTGGCTACAGGTCGATGTGCCTATTTTTTGTTTGTTTCCTGTTCAATTGCTCAAAGTTGCTCAGATTGGGACTATCTATTCTGAAAAATAGCTAAGATATTCATGCTGATCACAAAACATAATGGCTAATGAAATGTCTTTTGAGTCCCGGCTGCTGGCCAAAAAGGGAGGAGATTTAGGGATTTGCAAACACTACTCCAAGAATTGCTTTCACTTCCATTAACCCTTCTAAAGGAAGACTGTTTCTCAGAGCTCATTGATTCGGTAGAGTCTACCTACCAGACTATGAAGTACTTGCGTTAAAATTATTCTAAATGGCTTTTATATTTACGATGTGATTGCTTTCTTTATAATTTTCTGCTCAATAAAATAGTGTTCACTGTAAATTTGAGAAAATATTTTAAAGATTGGTTTTATTTTTATTTTATTTGTATCCCCCCCAAAGTCATTCTCTAAGATCAAAAGATTGGCGAAACGTTTTGTCTAGTCTATTTCATTTTAGCAAATTGCCTCCTCCCAATTGCTTTTATTGTGTGAAAAAGTAAGTAGAGACTTGTTCTGCCACACTCATAATAAGTGCTGGTTTTGACCTCGTGTACTTGACAGTATATATTTATATTTTTTACCAGATTATCTAAAAAAAGCAGCGCCCGATTGAGGTCTTCAAAGAGGATTTCCCAAAATGCTCAGTGCAAAAAAGAATTAGAAATTCAGAAAGCTGGACTAGAGAACATCTCTCCTTGTGTTCGTATAACTAGATCACAGGCTGCCAGAGCTTCCGCAATTGCTGCAGTTAAGAATCCAGTTATTGATTTAGCCAAAGGGAGGATACCATTAGTCGAAATTAGTGCTAACGAGAGGCGCAGTGCAGAATTGCAGAGAGAAAAAACACCACCTCAAATAACAAAGGTTGCCTTAAGACATATTTTGTCTTCATCGTCTGCTAAAAGATCAAAAACCTTGTCTGAAATGTCTGTGATCAAAATCGAAGACACTCCTGAGGAAAAAATAACAAAGGAGACCGTACGGACAGCCTGTAAGTTGAAGATAGCAAATGTGGCTTTCTCCAAAACCCTTGAAAATGAAGAACCCAGCGCTGAAACATATTCACAGCAACAAGAAAACCAGCCACAATCTGAACCTGGAGCCACTTTGAACTTAAATGAAACTCCACAAACGCCTACTGTCCCTAAAGGAAGCCGTCGCTCAGTGCGCCGAAGTCTGATGGGCAGAGCCTCCACAAGCTCTAGAGCCTCTCTGGCCAAGAGATACTCGCTAAGCACTAAAAGGGAACAAAGAACTTTGAGAAGCAGTAGCAGGATTATGTCCAAACACGAACCTACCCAGCAGTCATCTTTGCATAGGCATGTAAAAGGTAGGTTTGAATTTTATAATTTTCTTGGCCATCATTCCAAGCGTGGTCCTTTCAGTGGATATAATTCAAGATAAATGTCCCTATCAAACTATAAAAACACCGTGCTTTTTTTTAAAAAAAAACCCTCATTTTTAAAAATTTATATGCAGTTTCAAATTAGATATGAGCTAGTTTGGTGTAGCGTTTAAGGCTTCAGGCTAGAAACTAGGAGACTGTGAGTTCTAGTCCTCCCTTAGCTGAGTGTCTTGGGCCATTCACACTCTCTCAGCCCTAGGAAGAAGGCAATGGCAAGTCAGTTCTGAAATCTTGCCAAGAAAACAGGAACTAGTCCAGGCAATTGGCAGGAGTCAAGATTAACTCGAAGGCACACCCCTCCACTCCAAAAGGAGATATAGTTTATACTTTAACAGTAAAAGTGTTTAATGCAGCAGGGTTTATTAAAAGCCTAAGGTGTTTTCAAAACTCTCTTAAAGTATCCCTAGATGAAACTGATTTAACCAGATTGGGGCTACTACAAATAAGTCCCGCATTCTGATACCTCTTTGCCTTACTGACCTTCATGAGGGCCTAGTAAGTGAGCATTCTGAAAATTTCTTTTTAGCTTTGTTTTTAATGTTTTTAATAATGATAATTGTTTTAAGTATTTATTGATTGTTTTATCTTTTTGTATGGCACCAGAGTCATATGTTTGTGAGATGGCTAGCTATATATATATTGGACAAATAAATAAAAGCACAGCTGAGTTAGTGCAATAAGCTGTAGCAGGTATTCTCGACGGAAAAGCATCTTAATGGGAGAAAGTTCACTCTTATAAACAACTTCTCTTTTAATATACAGCTAGTCCTCAACTTACAACCACAATTGGGACTGGGGTTTCTATCAATCATTGGGATCATAAACCAAGTCTGGCCCAATCTTAGGGCAACTTTTACAACAGTTGTAAAGGGAATTAAAAAGTTGTTAAGCAAATCCAACTCAAATGGGTGGATTTTTTGCTGAAAAACGGCAAAACGAAAGGTTGCAAATTGTGAACATGTGACCGCAGAATGCTGCAAGGTGTAAATATGAGCCAGATGCCAAGGGTCTGAATTGTGATCACATGATGGTGAGATTGTTGTAATGGTCATAAAATCAAGTGTTTTTCTCCAATGCCATCATAAATTTGAATCATTGTTAAATGGTTGTAAATCAAGGACCACCTTTAAAGTTGGTCCTTAAAAGGTATCAGAAACTGACAAAAATAATTAAACTTTAAAAAATCCAGTAAAACAATATTTTAACAAATGAAAGAACATTGATAAGGGAAATTAAAGTTCACTCAATAGGCATAAATCAAATTTCTGCTTTGCCAAAAAATAATGTCGAGTCTCCGATAGAATGTTCTAAAGTTTCTTAAACAGATTTCATGTGGCTCAAACACAGACTAATTCAGTGAATTGCCTTTTGACCTGGGTACTGCTAAAATGGAATAGAAAAAAAATATTTGTAGCTGCAATGTTTTAATTTAATAGTCTAGCTTATGTTGGGATAAAATGTTATTTATGCTTTCAGTTGATGCTATTCCAGAAAATTTTCAGAATAAAGAAAGTACTGAATCCAGGTAAGCCTATTTCAGTCAAATAGGATTTGTGAAAGTAATAAATTCTTGATTGAAGACAGCTACTTCAGCTACTGAAGTTTAATATGGATTGTCTTTGATAAGCAGTTAATTTTATTTAATCATTTTAATTCATTTATATGGCATCAAAGAGAGTCTGGCATGAACAAAAGTAAATAATTTGATACTTGATCAAATAACAATAGAAGAATTGGTGGAAACTTTCTCTCATACAAAAGCAAATCACTTCTATTTACTTATGTAGAATGACTCTAAGAATGGAACAAGACATTTTAATATTGCCATGTAGCCCTTGCTTTTCACACACAGTAGTCTTTCACATTCTTTCACAAGGGTTTCTTAGCTTTTCTACAATAAAATCTACCTATTAAAGTAGATTTTTCTGCATTCTTGTGTGGCAATTTAATTATTCTCTGAAGCCTGATATACAGTGATAAATGTCAGTTGGGTCTGGAACACCCTACCTAGATCATTTTGGACTGCTTCTAGTTTTGAATCTTAATTCCAAAAACTGTCAATCTCTGAAAAAAACCTCTAGATAGAGGCAGTTTTAGCACAGACTAGAAAGTAACAGAACTGTCTAGAATCTGTGAGCTTTGTACTGTCGTTATTAAAAATCTTACTATTAAAAACAAATCTACTTAATTGATATTGTATATGTGTTTGTGTTTTCCCCCTCCCATAGAGCAACGTTGAATTCTATGTCTCATTCTCAGGTGGTAAGTTAAAATATATGTTTATAAAAGCATGTTGATGTAAGCAGAGCACTCCTTCATAAAGTATTAATCGGCTTCCTCCTTTGATAGAGTGTATTACGACTTCTAATGCTGACTCTAACTCTGTGTATGTGTGTCTTTTAAATAGAAGATATTTGCTGTCATTAATAAATGTTGCAAAGATCTCTTTTGGATACTTTGCTTTGTCCTTCTGTCTACTGAACTGCATTTTGGAACTTAGCTGGATATAACTGATTAAATTTCATATATATATATGGTAATAATGTTCTGTCCCCAGGATAAAGACACATCTGTAGTACTGCTGGGAGTATTCACTGTCCCATATCAGAGCACATGTTAAATTTCAGGTAGCCAGCTATAAACCTATTTTCTTAGTGTTTTCAAAGGAAACAATTGCTTCATTGTTAAATGGCAGAGGTATGGCTTTTTTATGGTTGGAACAGTATAATTGCTTATTAAAATTATACTTTGCTACATCATGCAACTTTTGTGAGTTTGTACTATGGGATGAGAAAATTCGTAAGCAGCTTATCCTTGACCAAATGTAATACTTCCTTGCCTAATGTGGCTGACAATATCAAACAGATTCTGGCAGGTAGAACTTCAGAGATAAGAATATACAACTTTTCTGGCCAAGCCTTGACCATTTTGGTTCTCGGAAGTAGGAACCTATGAATGTGTATTGTAATATTCATAATTGGTCACATTGACCTAATAGTAGACAGTTGTATAATCTCTTATCTAAATTGTCCTGGAGATGACTGGTGCGATTAAAAACAACTGTTCCTGTTTGGAGTTTCACATTCCTAAGTTCTTTTATTGGTTTTTTTTATTGCTATAAAACAATTTTTATTAAGGTAACATGAGCATTATATTTGTGACTGTCTATAACTAAAAAGCTTCATATTTATTCAGCGTTATTGTCACAAAGATAATTGAACCAGAGGGAGACCCTGAAAGAATATACAAATTATGCCTTAGGAGCCTTATGATCCTTGCTAGTGTCAGATCAGCTGGAAAGCAAACATCCAATTCTGAATCTGCCAAACCCACCTTCAGTGAAAAATTTCTGGCCCATTTTTATGCTTTGTTTTTCTCTACCAGCCATTAGACTTTGATTTAATTATACTCATAGAATAGGAATTCTCTGTCATTTAAGCCCCATTGATTTCAGTAGGTGAAATATAAATGTCAATAAAAAAATTACATTACTACTACATTCGAGTTGGAAGCTCCTTAAATTTAGGTTGAACCATTAAAGCAACAACTCAGTCAACTAATAATCCTATGTGATTTGCTCGGAAAGCAATTCAGAATATGATTACCTTTACCATAGGTTGATGAAAATCTCAACAGATGTCTTTCTTCTAACAAGACTGGTATGCCAGACTCTCTCCAATCCGAAAAGAAACAGCATAAAGATGACAGTGAAGGTCAGTATATTGGCTAAGTAGCAAAAATGGCCAACTTTGAAGCAGATGCCTAAGGAATACTAAACCTTAATCTTATATTTGAGGGCCGGTTTAAGAATAGTAATTGTTTTAATGAGGGTTTTCTATGGGGACAGGAGGAGAATCAGCCATCTTCCAATCAGGTTTGATTTATACTGTATTTTTGCTCTATGAAGTAAAGCACCTAATAAAAAATTAAAGCCAAAACAATATAAAAAGCTAACACAAATTAAAATTAGCAATGTCACTCATGTCTTAGTTACTTTTTCGGTAGTACTGAAGCACATTCTATATGAAACCGTGCTTGAAGATGACTCAAGCTACAGCTATTCCAGAATGTAGCTGCTTCATATGCTCCACAAGTTCCTCTGTATCAGTGCATCTCAGAACACTCATGTAACGTTGCTACTATGTACAGTGCACTGGTTATCAGTAGGCTTCTGATTGCAATACTGACAGCTGCCTATAATGGCTTTCAGTCCTAGTGCCACCCCTGTCATTCAAAAAGGCCGCCTTGTGCTGTTCCCCATGGCACCTAAGCCTTGGGGATCAGTACTACTGCCCCATGGCTAAGCGCTCCCTGGGAACTGCCATGCACCACTTCGCCTTCAAGTGTTCTGCCCCATGCGCCCAGTCGGGGCTAGAGGAAGGTCCGGAGTCACGTGGCACCCGACCTGGGCTGCGGGGGTATCCGGGGGCCTATCATGGCGTGCGGGAGTAACTGGTAGGCCGACTATGCTGCTGTGCGACCTCAAAGCGGGGTGGGTGGGCTGGAGTCAAGCCCGGAAGGTTCTAGCAAAGTCCATGCCATGGGCAAGCCCGGAAGTCCGAGTCAAATTCCAAGGCCGAAGTCAAGGTCTAGAAATTCTAGCAAAGTCCCAGCTGAAAGCAAAGTCCGAAAAATCCGAAACAAATTCCAAAGCCAAAGTCAAGGTCTGGAAATTCCAGCAAAGTCCAAGCCGAAAACAAAGTTCAAGCCGAAAGCAAGTCCGAAAATCCAAAGCAATGCCGAAGTCAAGGTCCAAGAGGGCCAGCAAGGCCCAAGCGGAAAGCAAAATCCAAGCCGAAAGCAAGTCCGAAAATCCAAAGCAAATTCCGAAGCCGAAGTCAAGGTCCAGGGATCCATAAACGACGTTGCCGAAGCTGACTGCCATGGCAGCCAGCCATTTTTTAAAGTTCCGCCACGGGCGGCAGTTGCCTGCCGCGCTCCTGCCGGCAGCCAATCAGCAGCGTCGGTTGCTCCCACGCTGCCTGCCGGCGCAGGTGCCGGCAATGGCGCACGTCCACTAGCGGCTCCGGTGCCTCCTCTTCTTCTGACTTCTTGCGCCCGATTGCTGGCTTCTCCGCGGGGTCGTCTGCGCCGGCACACGATGTCTCTGGGGCCAGCAAACCCGCGAGCGTTGTCCCTGGTGCATCTGCGCAGGGCAGCCCGGAGACCATCGGGAACGTGGCCCTGTGGTGGAGGCGGGAGTCCGACTCGCCTCCCCTTTATCCTCCGAGGAGTCGGAGTCCTCCCCGGTCTTCACAGGCCGGGTGAGGGCCCGAGACACAACATCGAGTGATGCCTTTCTGTTAACGGTTCCCTGCAGCCTACTCAGGGCTGCTCCCGGTCACAAAATCTTTTATTATTCTTGAAGTGGCTTTGACGAATGCTCTTCCATGGCCTCTGAAGCCTTGCAAAGCATCCCCCCTCTCTCCCCCTTTCCCTATTTATGGAGGCACCCAAGGCCATTTGAGAGCATACCCTATTCTTGTGCAGCCTACGAAAATCACACAAGAATGGGCATGCTTTCGAGAATAGTTGGTGGTGGATGCTGGTGTATCACTCAAAACATTATGGTATGTCACCTCTGACACTGATGTCAAGGGTATGCCACCACTGATTTAGCATTTTTTATTAAAAGAGTTTGTACGCATATGAATATTCTGCCCTGACAGTTGACTACTTATTCATTTGCTGATGAAACAACTTTGCCTCCGCCTAACTTGGCCCAACTCTTAAATGCTCATCATCTCATTTTCTTTATATGCAGAAGACAGCTCTGAAGCGGATGATGAGTTACAAAAGCAGCCTCAGAGTGCCCGGTATGTTTCTTTGCCTCTTTTTGACAAAAGCTGTGAAACACAAGATCTAGGGAAATGAAGAAAAGCAAGGAAGGAATCCTCTCTATTTTGCTCTTTTGAGTATAGGAAGTAGTCGGTTAGTCAGGGTAGCTGAAAATGCAAAGGATCTGCAAACCCTAATACTAAAAGTCTAAAAGCAAACTAAAAAAATGGGATTAAAATTAAATATAAATAAGACAAAAATAGTTACAATAGGTAGAGCACAATCTTAGAATTGACAATGAAGCTACTGAAGTGGTTATAGCTTCTCCCTTTCAGAATTAACCATCAACAGTAAAGGCATAAGCAGGCAAGGAATACATTGCAGATTAGCACTTGGTAGAATAGCCATAAAAACTGAAAAAGATATTCAAATACCATGATATATCTGTATTACAGAGAACAAAGCCATGCAGGCCATAGTATTCCCTGTGATACTTCATGGAAGTCAAAGCTGAACTTGAAAACAGCAGGATAGTATTCAGAGTATTCAGGTCTTTGAACTTTGGCATTAGAGAAGACTTCTGAAAATACTGTAGACAGTCAAGAAAAACTGATGGCTCACTGAATAAATCAAGCCAAAGTTCTCAGTTCTCTAGAAAAAAATCTGTAATGCTAAAAATGGTGGAAGAAAATAACCAGCAGCAAAGTGAATGGATTCAGTTATAGAGGTGGTGAGTGCTCCATTGGGACACTTGGAAGGATAGGTTAGAGATAGATTGTCATGAAGAAAAATCTTATCACTCTGGTTACTAGGAGTCAAAAACAACTTGATGATAATCAGGATAAGGTTTAAATCTTTGTAGCTAATTACAAGGAACCATGTGACTTAATATTAATTCCTATATTTCTCTGGTAAACTCCTTCCCAGCTCTTCTGTGTCTTTGCTCAGAACAGATGCAATCCTCTTCCACAAATCTCCTTTCAAAGATTTTGAAACTTCTGTTTTCAGAGCATTATATTCTTAATTTCTATAGCAAAAAAGGCTGTATAGTTTCTGTTTCTCACAGCACCCCAGTGAAGTGTGTGATGAAGCAAAACCACAAAGAAGAAAACTCAGCAGGTCCAAGTCACAGGACAAAAAAGCCATTGGTTTCAGGCCAAGCTACTGAGGGAATTCCTGCTGCTAGTCTTCCCAGCCATCTGTGCAAATACTAACTAAGAAATGCTCAGCAGAAGTCCCCCACAGAGCAGTCTTTCCAGGAATTCAATGGCATCTTCTACCAGCTTCCTGCCAAAGTATTTCAGTGGTGCCTCTATGTACCCCCTGCCAGAGGTGGGCTGCATGTAGTTCTTCAGATATCAGTCTTCCACATCTCCCAGTATGCATTGCCGATAGTAGTATTTAATAAACTCTGAATGTTTTTCTGCAACACAGACACATGGAAGCTACTTTCAGAAGCCACCAATGGGAGAAAAGAACAATAAATGCAACCTTTTCTGGTGGTTAAAACCAAAGGGGACTTTTCTTTTGTTTGGAAATATCAAGAGAAAATTTCCCTAGGACGTTAGCGTTTAATTTCCCTGTAATACACGGGAGGCAATTACTGATCAGCTCTTAAAGTGATAATCTTTACCTTACAAAGACACTGTATCCTTTCCCTGTATCTCAGATTTTGGGTTAAGGGGTTTTTAGGTGCAGTCTTAAATCCTAAGCATCTAATCTTGAACTTTTACCTCATTAAATAGTTACCAAGCATTTCTTTTGTCCCCGAGGCCTTTGTGAGTTTAAAAGCCACAGGATATAAGATTTTATGTTTCCCACCTACATCTGAGGCAAGGAGGCATTAGGCCTGAGTAGCTATGTCAAATGAGCCTTTTATAATCTTGCAGGAGAAAGCCGAGCTATAAGAGAGCGATTAGAGATAGAGATGATGGACAGCACACAGAAGATGAGCTCTCTCCACCCAGAAAAAAGACTCCATCTCCTCAGTGTCCTGCCAGCAAGGTAAGGCAAGCATTATAGTCCTGAGAGCACAACCAGGACAAGGGGTTGACTTCTGTGGATTGATAACGTTCTGGGTTTTTCAGGTTGTGCGTCCTTTCAAAACATTCTTGCACACAGTGCAGAAGAACCAGATGCTGATGACTCCTGTCTCTGTAAATCGAAACAGCACAATAAAATCATTCCTACAGAATACTCCACTTCACATCATTCCCAAGGTAATTTAAAGAACCAACAAAAAAAGGAGAGGAGCTTCTGAATTGATGGTGGAAGTTGCCCCTCCTCAAGTTCTAAACATCAAAAGGTTCACGTTCTAGTCTTGTTACTAAGTTTAAATAAGAACATAGTTTCACATTGCATTTACTCTGCTGCTAATTGATAAATTTATACACATGTTCAGTTTGAAAGTTCCTCCTTGGAGCTCTTTGAGTTCCAATAGCGAAAAGCTTTGAAGTACTGTATGATTATATTCAGTTGAGTTGAGTTAGTAAAAGAGAGCAAGGTTGAAAAGCAAGAATGTGAACAATTGATGAAAGAAACGAGAGGTTTAAGAAGGACCAAGATAAGCAGGTGCAAATGTGCACTAGTGGCAGTGATAAAATAGATAGGCAAAGTGGCCAAAGAGACTTAAAGGCAAGCATGGGGTTTGGGAGATGCATTATTTTGAAATTCTGAGCAATGTCTTTAGATTTAGCTCTTTGTTAAACCAGAAAGCTAAATAATTTTGCCTTATGCATCGTAACTTTTAGGTTCAGTATTCTTCTGTAGGAGTTTCTGGCAGATAGTTCAGTCCAATGTTCCTTCTTGGGTTGAATATCCCAGCTGGTTGCTCTTACTGATTCTAATTCAGTCTAAAGTAACAAACTTCATAATATAATAGGGCAGGATCCTATATGAGACTGTGGTTCACCCCTATTGTGGGCAATATATAGATATTGAAAAGGTTTTCTAATACCCGAATATATTTATTAATCACGTCTTAATCTTTTCTTTACACAGGGAGGGTTTGTTGTAAGTAACAAGAATGATCTTACAGTAGGTGCATTTGTGCATAATTAACCCAGTACGTGTTGTCTAAAACTGCCCTAACTTGCATAGAGATCTCTTTTAAAAGGGAAGCCCAGCATATATTTAGAGTTTTCCAACTAAATTCTACTAAAAAGAAGATAGTGCATGTATAGTGATTATTAGAATTGCACTGTTTTATTGAGATAGCCTTCAATATTTCACAATATGATACATTATTTCTTCTATTCATCTCAACTTGGATCCATTTTTTCAGGCTAAGAAATTGCAACAAAAAAGCTATTTAAGCTACCCTTGGATCACTTCATGTATATTGTTAGTAATACAGTTGTTTTAATGTGTGCAGTGTGAAGTGCAAATAAAATGCAAAATTCATGCTGACATGCTCAGTCATAACTAGCTGTATATTTGTACAAGTAGTCCTTGTTTAGCAACTGCCTTGTTTAGCAGCAATAAAAAAACAACGTCATGATCAATGCTCACATTTACAACATTGACAGGTCTGTAAAGCAAAGGAAAACTGAAGCAAAATGGTAAACAGAGTTGCTGTTTTGCTAAGCAACCCCTTTGCTTAATTGCCTGGTTGCTTCCAGAAGTGAAAGAGGCTACCTGTGAAGGGAGGAGAAATCCTCTGAAGGGAAACAGAAACTGACCTCAGATCTCAAAGACCTTGAATGGAAGAGAATTGTTTATTTATTTATTTGTTATTTTATTTGTTAAAACTTCTATACCGCCCTTCTCCCCGAAGGGACCCAGGGCGGTGTACAGCCATGTAAAAACA
>JANHFO010008294.1:66689-80399 GCA_032468095.1 Pareas carinatus | reverse complement strand
GGAAAAATTTCCAAATCAAAGACTTCTCGAAATATTTCCCGGAATGCTGCTCTAAGAACTTCTTTGAGAAAATCCAACGTTATATATTGTAGTTCCATAGAGTCTGTTGATTTTCGTGTTTGAGCCATTTCTCTAAGTCTCCCTCCTTTGGGAAAGGAAACTTAGTGCCGCTAAAACACTTTCACTTCAGACAAAGAGCTTGAATAGATCAAAGCTTACACTTTCACTTTCCAGTCTCAGCCTAACCGCCATTTTGAGGGGAAAGTTTGTAATAACAGAGTTAAGGTTCAAAAAAAAGAAAAAGAAGATACTTGCTCGAAATTCTGAGAATTGCTCCGTCCGATTACAAAAATAATAGTTGAAAAATTCCTTGCACGGAGGTGTTCGCGGATTCTAGCTCTGCATTAGCAGAGGTGACCCGGGCGCGGAGCTTTTTCAGATCTCATCGGAGGGCTCTCACCCTTTCAGTCCCTGCATAAAATTCAGGGACTTTGGGGAGCCCTGCCCTCCATCCGAAGCTCACCCACTCCCTCTTCGCCCGAGGGAGAAGGTTTCCCACGACCTAACAGCTGATTTTAGCTGTCAGAGCGGCTTTACACGAACCTGGGGCTGGCGGACTGCAAAAGTCCGTCCTTCAAAGCCCACGGCTCCACCGGAAGTCTCCAAAACAAATTGAATCTTAATGTAACATGGAATTGTATTTCTTCTAAAGATCTGATCTTCTAAAAATGTGAAAAATTTATATAATGTGACAGTACGGTTTTCACAATGTACCTGAAGATTTGACATATGAAGATTTGACTCTAGTCTTTTAAGCATGGTTTAGCAGGTTGGTCTTTTTGCATACTTTGTGAACATACTTTTAAAATTAGAATTAGGATTTATTTATTTGCCATGTGTGTCTGGACACAAGGGATTTGTCTCCGGTGTACTAGGAAGCAGAATTTCTATTTGTAGTTTGACAATGGTGACTTTTTATTTTTAATATAGAGAAAATATAATTCAAAAATTGCATAAATGCATTTCAAATAATTTACAGTTACGGTTGTTTGTAGGATGTCCATCTCTTATGGACCAAGTATATTTGATAGGCAAATTTCACCACTTCTAGCAGGAATATATAATGATTTGAAAATATTTCAGGAAGGAAATGCTCTGCTAACAAAACCAAGATCAATTCTAATTTCAATCTCGTTTTTTTAAAAATTTTCATAATTGTTGCTACTGTGTTTTGTGTGAATTTGATTATGAGAGAAGAAGATAATTTCCTCTGAGATTGAGGGAGATTTACCCATTCTTCCTTGAGAATCCTTGCCGTCCATTTTAAGAACTGAAATCTCACAATATAAGCTACCAATGGCAGACAATATGTTGGTTATTCTCTCCCTTAGGAAATCAACTAAGTCAAGCAATCCAGCATCAATATTATAACCCACTAAACATCGATGAACTCTTTGGAGTGGTGAAGAGTCCCAGGTTGGAAAAAATCTTCCATAAGACCAAGCCACGTTATTTTAAGCGCACAAGCTCCGCAGTGTGGAATTCCCCACCTTTCCCAGGGGGAAAATCTCTATCTTCTACCTTCAAGAGGTTCTGATGCCTGTTCAGTCTAATGTATGTCTGGTTATGTTTGTCAAAGGAGAAAATGAGTTGCTTTTTAACAGAGTGGTGCACTCTGTTTTCTTTTATCAATATTAATAAATATGCTCCTATAATGAAGTTGCTGTCTTTGCTGATGGTGCTTTAGTGACCTGCTAGGCAACAGTATTATAATAACCTTACTGCTATGTGTGACGGCTATTGGAAACCTATGTGCAGAGAGTAAGGAAGTGACATTGACAGAAATATATAAGAACGGTTACCTAGGCAAAGAGGGTTGAAATATTATTTAGGTCCTGGGAAGCAAGATGATGTGTGGAAGCACCTCAGCCAAATATTTGCTCGATTCGCTGAGATACAGGTAGTCCTCAACTTCTGACCACAATTAAGCCCAGAATTTATGTTGCTAAGTGAGAAATTTGTCACGTGAGATTTATCCCATTTTATGACCTTGCCACATTTGTTAAGTGAATCACTGCAGTTAAACTAGTAACACGGTTGTTAGATGAATCTGGCTTCCCCATCGACATTGCTTGTCAGAAGGTCGCAAAAAATGGTCACATGACCCCAAGGCACTGCAACCATCATATATATGAGCCAGTTGTCAAGAATCTGAATGTAAATCATGTGACCATGGAGATGCTGCAATGATCATAAGTGTGAAAAATGGTATCTTTTAGTAATGATGCAGTTTCCTAAATTCTCTTCTGTGTTACTTGGGATTTGATTCATTTTCTGCCCCAGGGCGCACAGAGCAGTGTGGTGTCCTGGTTACCCATGGAAGCTAAGAGGGATACTTCCTCTTTGCTAATCAGAAATAGTTACCACATTAGCCATCCTTCTCCCCATCTGGCAGAGATCTTGTGAGACGGAATGAGAAAGGACAAGGCTGCTGAGTGCCCTCTCCCTCTCCTGCTTTTCCTTCTCTGTTCCTGCAAAATCCCCTCAGCTCCATCATCAGTTCCTCTAGCCTTCCTGCTTTTTCTGTTGCTATATGCTATTTTCCACATAGTGCGCTGATAAGTTTCTGAACTGCTTTTAAACCATATAAAACCGTTGTCTATTAAAATGTGTGTAATGTCTGTGTCATTCAGATAACAAAATCATTTAAAATATTTTAAAAGGAGATAAATTGACCTGACAGAACCATTAGCCTATCCTTAAAAAAAACTAGATAAACCAGTTGACAGATACTAGTTTTAAGATTAATATCTATCAGCCCTGAGCCATAACAACAAGAGGGAGAGAAGACAGAGAGACTGCATTGTCAGAACAAGGCAGATCTTGGAATGGGCCAGAAGAATTCTGTAAATAAAGTTATTGCCCAAAGTAATAGAACATCAACAGTATTCTGGAACAAAACAACATCAGCATTCAATGTTATTGAATTTGTGCTACTTCTCTTTCACACCTGGAAGCCAACAGAAACAAAACAAAAAAGTTCAGAAGATGTAACAGTTTGTTCATTTACTGCTATTGCAAAGATTTGGTAACACTGTTTTAAAATGAAAATCCATGCATTCTTTTAACAACAAGTTGTTTCCAGCCAAATAGGACAATGTTCTAGACATTTAATGGCATTCCAGAAAATTATCTGCAGTGCCAAATTTCCATTGGAGACCAGAGGGGAATAAATCAGCAGTTCATAAAACTTCAAAAAATAGTTTTTTCCAGTCGCCTCAAACACATAAACTAAATCTTAAGGGATTGGAGGTGGGGAGAAAAGCGACTCCTTTTCTAAATTTTCTGAAGGGTCCAAGCCAATCTGGTTTATACGGTATGTCATCCAGTAATCAATATATTGAGAAAACAAAACTAATTCCTCAAAAATTATGTTTAGCAAACTTTCTCAGTTAATAAACTGTTTTTTTAAAGAAGAGTATCCAAGGATGTTAACTTCCAAGCAAACCAAAAAGCCCATTATAATATACCATGGTTTTAATACAATATAACTTCCACAAATATCTTATTTAAGTAATAGACAATAAATTATGCTATAGGAATCTATTCTAAATCTTTATTTTTGGAACTAGGGTAAGCAATTCAAATATTAGCTGTTCTGTTTAGTATAATGTCACTAGTTTAACACTAGCACGCCATAGGGGGTTTAATCACATTCTGAAGTTTCAATCAATTTAAAATCTGAGGATGAGCATGTGTGGAAGTAATTCTATAGTTGTTATTACAGAAGTGATGATTTAGAGTTTAGAAAGGATTGTATATTTCTTCTTAATTGATATATAGTAAAACTTTGAAAAAAACATTGTTCCTTTCAGGTTGTGTTTACAAACACTATCCAAACTTATTTTAGTTTTGCATCTTGATGCATCCAACAGACGTGGTTAATTTCTGGTTCAGTTTGTCACACAAACTTTAAAATGAGAACATAGCTATATTATCTTTGGCCAAAGACCAGTCTGAGACCAGATATAATTTCTTCTGAGATCAGAGATATATCCTTGCCAATGCCAGAACTGAGGAAATACCAGGCTCTTAGGAGTGTATTTTCGTCGGAAACCTATTCTGCCTTATTCATATTTTTTTAGTTTAGGTTCCAAAACTTCCCTAGGAAAAAAATTGTGCTTGTAATAAAATACTACTAATTCTGCAATTCATATTATCATAATATAACTGTGGTATCTTCTAAAATAAACTAAAGCCCTTGATGGTATTTTCTTTTCCTGCAACTTTTGAACAGAACAAGAAAAGTTACTTGGTGAGTTTGACCTTTGATTCTGTCTATAAAAATAGTTCTTGAAACCCAAAAGATCACCTGATTTGCTATTCAGTGCTGGGGGAAGGTTACTCCTCCTAGTTCCTATTGGAGTGCTGAAGTTCAAAACAAGTTGGTAAGAGTTGGGCTGCATCCAGTAGGCATCCTTCCTTGAAACTATGAAGTCAACTCATGTCTTTTTGTTCCTCATCTTGGCATGTTGGTGTGGTTCAAGTAAGTATTATTGCCACCTATGACTAATGCAATTAAATGGCCAATTTTAATAATAAATGTCACTGGAACCCTGTGTTTATAAATATAGTCAAGCGAAAATTAATAACATTGCACTGATACTGTTGAAGTATCGTCAAAAAATTCTGAAACATAAATTACGAGGTTTAGATTTTTTTATTTTGAATTGTTCATAGAATTCTACAGAATACGCAAAGTCCAGATAATTTTCTTGGCAGTCCCATAGCCTGACACTGATTTAAATATGAAACAGGAAGGGTTCTGCAAATATTTTTGTTTATGCTTATTCTACTTCCCTGGCATTCAAAAGTTAGCCCTCAAAAATTCAATTTCCCAGTCGTTCATAGTAAATTGTCCAGGTAAGTAGCAGTCCCTTGCTGACTATATCTCAACTTGAAAGGTTAAGCAGTGGCAGACCTGGTGATTGCTTGAAGAGAGATTGTCAAGAAACCCTAGAGCTGTAAACTAAAGATTAAAAATAAAATATTTTGGAACACAGCAATAAAAAACCCACTTTCAGCTGTTATCAAGGAAACTTCATGAATGTGTCTGAAATCTCTAGGAGTCAAGCTCAACTCAAAGGAAATGTATTATTCACCTTTAAAGTGAGCTATAATATGTGTGTAATTGAACTTATTCCAAAGGCATAATTCCAACATCAAATTATACCATTTCACCCTGAAAATAAGACCGGGTCTTATATTAATTTTTGCTCCAAAAGATGCATTAGGGCTTATTTCCCAATTAGGGCTTATTTGGGGGAAAATATGGTGCTAAATGTGTCCGTCTGGCTGATGATATTATTTTGGGGGGTAGGGCTTATATTTTGAACATCCTGAAAAATCATGCTAGGGCATATTTTGCTGTTAGGTCTTATTTTGTGGGAAACGGTATACACTGGTGTGCATGCTTACTGTCCCTCACCCCATCCCCCCAAATTGTTTGCAAATAGGATACATCATATCTGAATCAGAGAAGACTTATGGCTACTTATTAGAGATCCTCTGATAAATTAACTCACTATCTTGAGTTCAATCAGTTTTAGAAATAGAAAGATTCAACATGAAAAGTTTGCTAAACTATCCTTAAACATGCATAATTTGCTCTTTTCCCCCTTAAAAATTAGGTTTCTCAATCTGTTCAAATATTGAGACCATTATAAATAAAGAAAACTTCCATTTGGATGCTGAATTGAGAGAATAACTTTTAAAGTACACTATTGATGATAATGCCATAAATGAAGCATTAAAAATGAAAAAAATATGTCTCCAGGTTTTCACCACTCGAAAAAATTGCCATTGTGAATCTCATGGTAATTATATTGCTTGTTTTTGTTCTTTTGCAACTGAGTTTCAGCACTAAGGGGTTCTTATGATATGTTTATGACCTATAGATACATTTCTCATGAGGACAATGAGGTGTTCTGGGAGTCCAATAACCACATACTGAGCTAAAAACAGGATCACATGGGCTTCCAGTGGTCAAAAATCATATTTTCCGAGTGTAGTTATATGTAGTCCTTCATATCCAGTATATTTCAGATAATTTCTTTCAGGGTAGAGGCACTTTTTATAATTCTAAAGAGAAAGAAATGGTGATAAAGCAAGATTGCATTGATTTGTTTTTCAATTAGTTAATCTGTAATATCTAGCATCACTTAATATTATAAGCTGGCTGGAGTTCTTAGCAGCTGAAATTCAGCAATATTTGGTGAACTATAGGATGCTTTTCCTTGGCCTAGATTAATTCATGCTATTGTTATATCATATACATAGAGATTGATCTGTGATTAATTATTTCGTGCTTCAACAAAGGTGAAGGCTATCAAATAAAGACAAGGAGTTTGGAGTAGAATTTATTTGCTGGGCTCCACTAAGTGGACTAGAACAAAGGTCGCTAACTCATGGTCTGCGGGTTCTCATTCTCTCTCTCATTCTCTCTGTGTGTGTCTCTGTCTCTCCCTCTCTCTGTATGTTTGTCTCTCTCATTCTCTGTCTCTCTGTGTATGCCTCTGTCTCTCATTCTCTTTCATTCTTTCGCTTTTTCTCATCTCTCGTTCTCTCTCTGTGTGTCTCCCTCCCTCCATCTCAAGCAGGAACAAATATCACACTAAAAAATTGTAATACTTAAATAAGCTTCAATAATTTTGTAATAAACTAACTTTAATAATTTTGCTACAATTAAGCAACTTTTAAAGATTTTGTTATGATTAAGCATTTATGATTTTGTTAAAATTAAGCTTTTTTAATTTTATTATATTAAATCGGTGCCTCTATACTAATAAAATGGAAATTCTCTGATCATTATTTTACAAATGTATGTATCTTTTTAAAAAAATCATATCAGTGATCCGTGGGGTTTAAAATTATTAATTTAGTGGTCTCTGAGATCCAAAAGGCTGGCGACCACTGGGTTAGAACAACACTGGGGCTTCCCAGAATTCCTCAAAGCACAGCTAAGACTGAATCTATATTTCAACTCTGAAATTGAACTTCTTTCCAACACTTAACAACTTATGTCAGTAGAAGCTGATACCCCACACCTTAAATTCTGTCAGATTCAAATCCAACACACCTTTCCCATGTTTTCCACATAGAAATGGCAAATTCATCTTATGTTTCACACACTCATATTGAATTGACGTTAACCTATTTGCATCCTTTGCATTCCTTCTCTTCGTGCCCAATAGGCAGGATCCAGGACTACAAATGTTAAAGAGTGACCACCATTAGGCAATTGCTGAGACTCTACGTCCTAACAAGGGACACTTTTGGTCAACTTGTAGGGACTCCTGGCTCAATGGCCTTTTCTTGCTCTTCTGCCTCTTTAAAAAGCGAGATGTGATGGGAACAAGGTGAAGAAGCTTCAGTTGGCTCTATTCACCTTTACAACTCTCTCTGCATCTGTGATTGAATTCAAGGTGAAGAGGAGAAAGAAAAAGGGTGTAGAGACTGTAGTGGGCAAGAGAAGAAAGGACCCCAGTTCTAAAAATCTCCTACCCTGGTATTTATATATTCCAAGTAATATTCTACAATGTAGCACAAGAGCCCAGCCAACACATTTGAAAATATTGAACCCGAATTACTGATGATTGAAAGGCTTATTCCATTCAGTAGATAAAGTCACGTTCATGAAGTAATACGTCCATCTCAGAAATTTCTTGTCTTTGGTGTTTTTTATTAAAGATCTGAACATTTCTCTATCCAATTCTCTGTGAGTCAAATGGGTTGATGAATTTTACTTTAGGTAATTATGTTTCTATTAATGTCTTTCTCCAAACTGTCTTAAAGTTAAAACTCATTGTGCTTTTAATATTGAAGTCAACATGGAAAAGAATAAAATTCTCTCATTTTTAATCCAACCTGGGTGAACAAATATGACTAGAATGAGTAGGTTTCCTTTCTCCTCTGTGGTCTGAGATACAGTATTAGGAAAGTAGCAGACTTTTCTTTTCCCAATAGCTATGTGTAAGAGTAATCTAATGTTATGTTAGCCTCAGAAACAGTGGAGAGCTCTTCACAATAGATGAGAACAATGTCTCACTTTGTACGACAGGCATATTACAACTGCAGTAGCAAGTGTGAGGCTGTGTCTTTAGATGCTTATATATATGTACCTGATTCAGTATATTATGCACAATTAAAGATCTACAAAATTTGTGAATCTTTTTCTTGCATTTATTCATTAAGACACAGGTTTGCAACCCTATCCTGGGTTAACAAAAGAGAATTCTTCTGTTTCTATCAAAATATATACATTTCCATTCATACAATAAAAAACAATGCAAGTGAGTTTCATTTTTGTAAGAACCATAAATGAATTAATATTTTATTTGCTTTTGAGGGAAGGTTGTTATAAAGAGATAATATTATCTGTTTCAATAGGTGTAATTTTGTATGAAAAGTATTGCTTACATGGTTCTTTGTTCTGTGTTATACTTGACTAATGATCATCACATTCCCAAGACTATAATGCACGTGGGAACCCTAAGAATCTAAGAGATTGAACATATTACCTGCATATTAAATACAGCTTTAATAGACTTCTGAAAAATCTCTAAAGAGTAATATCAGCTTTAACAAATAAACACAATGATTATTTAAAAGAAGAATATCAAATATCTTATTTATTTCATATGCAGGCTATTCCCTAAATCCTATAGTCATCTTTTGGCAGAAATTAAAAGATGTAATTGTGACTTAATCTAAAGTAGCATTTTAGACATGTCCAAAGATGTCTGCAGTCCATCCTTTTTCAAGTTTGGAATTGCAGGTCATCATACTATATGCTATAAATACTGGGAAATTAGCCCTCTGAGCTTCAAAGCACTTTGTATGAGCTATTCAGTTTCTTCCTGTCCTTTCCTCACTCTTTAGTGTTCTTGTTTTAAAAAAATCAAATGGACAAATGTACTTATTCAGAAGTGATGGCAAATGAAAGAGTTGTATCTTTAGTTGTCCAAAGACATTAAGTTTTTTTAATGGATTTCCTCTGGGAGAAAGAAAAAGAAAAGGAAAGGAAACAGGAATAATCTAGATGAAAAACAGTATATTTAGATCTCACATAATTTTATGTATTAATGTGAATTATTGCTATCTATTTTCAGAATTTGTTGGTCTAACATATTTTCATCTTCAAGACAAATAGCAGTATTGGAAGAAATTTGCCTAGGAAAATATAAGTTTGTGTGTGTGTGTGTGTGTGTGTGTGTGTGTGTGTATGGGAAGATCAACACTGACTGTCCAAACCTTCCTTCCTTTTATAATATAGAAAATTACATTAGGAGACCTAGTCATCGATCTCCCACATATATAGATTGACCCTAATTCCTGACGCATAGTCCAGGCTTTCCTACTTGTTCTTTGGGTTCTAGAACACTAAGTAGTACTATGAAGGGCAATTGTTTGTTTCTATGACACTTTCATGAAGATTCTTCTTAAGCCCTCATGGAGGGGAGGGCAAATCCTTGGAAATAGAGATGGGTCCTGACTGGCCAGCATTCCATCTTCTGTTTGATCCAGCCACAGCTTGTTGATCAGAAGAAAGGAAAGATATTACTGACAAGAAGTTTACTCCAATACGTTCACTTTCTCAAGGCGAAAGGTGAATTAGCGTTCGATTGTTTAATATTTTTCATTTCTCTCTCATTCCTGTTAATAGTGTGATTGGTTTCTATGAGTCCTTAGAAATTAATGCCAACTGGAAGCTTGATATGGGTTATAAGGAACTGCAGAATATATCAATTTAAATAATGAGCCAAATAAATTATCATGTGAACAGAGGGAGGCAGATTTCAAAATAGCCTAAATACTGTCTTCAGATTTATCACACATCAGACTTTTTAAAAATCCTTTAATTAAGCTTAGGTTTAATCTCCCTTTTCTTTCTAATAAAAGAAGGGCAGCTCAAACTCTTCTTTGCATTGCCCTCTTGGTCTTTGGTTGTCTAATTATTCATTTCTCTGTGGCCCTTAAATTAATAAATCAATACAGCCAAATGATTGACCTTAAGAAAAGCTGTACAGTATTTTTTAATTGTTAACATTCAGATTCTTTATTTGGAAGCAAGTCTTGTATAATTCTGTCAATCTGTTTATTTCTAGGCTAAGGGTCTTTTGTTAGGAACCTGTTCATAATCCATTTCCTTAGTTTGATCATGTATCTCAGTGTTTAGGCTCTTAATGATATTCTTTACAATAAATTTATCACCGGTTTTGACTTAGTATGCCCAGTTCATATTTAGGACCAAACTGATCTGTTCTTGTAAATTGTTTCTTCGGTTTTCTACTTTGCCAGTTTAACAATTGAAATGTGTTAAAAACCCATTGGGTTTGTTAACATATTCTATGATAGCCTGAACCTTTTGATGTATGAGTTGAGTGAGAGACAGTGTACATCAGAAGATAACACAGAATGTCTTAGCAAACAGACATCCATCTGATGAAGTGGGATGTACTTCATGAAAACTTAGGCTTTTTAATAAAATATGTTAATCTGAAAATATGCTACCAGACTCCTGATTTCTGGCTACCATAAACCAACACATCACTGTTCCTACAATGTCTGCCAGCCCTATGAAATATAATCAAGCAACATTCTGAAAAAATAAAATAAATGCGCAATCTTAAATACTTGTATAGAGATCAGTCCAGAAAAATCAATACACATTATTCAGGGGAAAGTGTTTAGCAGTCAGCATTTAGAGACAAATTTACTTTTGCCCATTACTGGAAGACATGAAAAATCCTGTTGGGGACAGATTGTAATGGAGAACTCTACAGTATGAGATTGCAAAAGGTCAACATTGACTTGATGATATACAGTCACACACTTAATCAAGATACTTTTCTCTTCACAAAAGTCTGCCATTAATCTTCCCAATGCAATTTCTGCTTTCTATCCCTTCTTTACTTTGAGTGGAGACCTGATGATATTTCCACTAAGTGTAGATGTAAAAGATCAAATCAGAAGTGGAAAGAGAGTCCTCAACTTACAACCACAATTGAGCCTCAAATTCTGTTGCTAAGCAAGACAGTTGTCAACTGAGTTTTTCTCCATTTTACAATGCTTCTTGCCAAAGTTGTTAAGTGAATCACTCCAGATGTTAATAACCTGGCCGTTAAGTGAATCTGACTTCCCTATTGACTTTGCTTGTCAGAAGGTCTCAAAAAGTGATCCCATGACCCTGCGGCACTGCAACCATCACAAATACATGCCAATTGCCAAGTGTCTGAATGCCAATAAAGCATGGAAAATGCAACAAGGCTCTATAAAATATAAATGGAAGTATCCAGTTTCTGTTTTAAAACATTTTCTCTGCCTTCTTCATTTCTCAGGTTTTGGAATAAGTATCCACCATGAGTCAAGGAGCTTGGATAGGATCATGGAGGCCTCATCGTCCAAGAGGCCCAATCATGGCCCAGTATACCAGTCCTGGACCCAAGTACTCCATACAAGGAGCAACAGGTAAATAAACAGAAATAAAAATGTTCAGTTTTTTCCCTTTCAGTCAGGGCTCAGTTTAAAATCTAGTCAGTGTTTTTGTTTTAAAATTATTTATCATTGCCATTTTCAGGAGATCTCACCAGAAATGTCTTGAATAGCAATGTGAAACATCCAATAATAACAATTAGTAGAACTATTTTTTTAAAAAAAGAATTCAACATGAAAAGACATCACAATACAACCAGATGTATTCTCTTTTGGAAATAGTTTTCTGCAATGATTTTCTGCACATTTAAACAGAGTTTGTACAGAGTGATCCCCTACCAGTTAGTGCCTGACTTGTCACCATACTACTTGTTTGATGCAGATTTTATTTTATGTTACATACTTATTACTTTTGTGGCTTTTTGAAAACTGCAATACTGACATTGGTGATAGGATTTCATTGCAGGGCTTGGAGACCTCCTGAAAAATCATCATCAAAGTCTTGACATTAAGTCAGGAACACAACCTAGATCAGCCACCCCCACTTTGACACCATCCGAAGTGCTGAATTGCAACTCCTAGAATTCTCTGTCAACACAACAATAGCTGACAAAAGACAAACATTTTAATTGGGAGCACTTAATCTTGGTTCCAGATTGGTGAAGCTGCTGAGGGCAGGTCTGCAAGTCCAAGTTGTGCCAGCATAAACCCAGACCACTAACTGTTTCTCAAGGGCAACTATGGACAAGACCATCCTTTTCCTGCCCCTCCACTAGCCACTAGGAAGACAATTTCAGCCATCTTTTCCTGCTGCCCATCAAATTTTTTAAAACTTGTATCAGGTTATGCTGCCCTGTTTTCCTGTTGTGCTTCACTTCATTGTAGACAAACATTTCATTCTAACTGGCCATGAGGGGCTACAGGGCACTGCTTTCCACATCCATCTTGCCCGATGCTGCTTAGCTGCCTTTCCATTTCTGAACTGCAGGTGGATCTAATTTCCCCCTTCGTTTCACCATTGGATTGTGAAACTCAGAACCTTTTCCCCTACCAAGTTCACTAAGTAGAAGTATGGTGGTTTATTAACTAAAGACAGGATAAATTGACAACAGTTTTGCCAGTTTCTCCTCCTAACCCAGGTGACAAGAAGAATGGTGTTTTCTCTCTAGGTCTTTCCCCCCCCTTCTTTTTAACGACCATGAATAGAAGCCCCAAATGGGGAGGTGTTCATCGACGGAAATTACATGTCCTCAAAGAAATATACATGGAAAGGGAAAAGGTTTGCTTCTGCTTTCTCAGCATGTGTGGGAAGGTTAAAAAAGTAGAGGGCTCCACCACTTCAAGGCCATGGGAAGCACGGTACAGATGGAATACCAAAGACTTCATCCTAGCCAAAGTTGAAGAAGAACTTGAAATTGGGGAGTGACTTTATTAACCCATTATTATTCTCAGCTTATTTATACCCAGAAATAAAAAAAAACTTTCTCAACAGTATTTGGGACAGGCATCAGCAGGAATAATAGTTTGGTAAGACCACGCTTGGAATACTCTATCCAGTTTTGGTTGTCGTGTAAAAAAGGTGTTGAGACTCTAAAAAAAAGTACAGAGAAGAGTAACAAAGATGCTTTGAAGACTGGAGACTAAAACATATAAAGAACGATTGCTGGATTTGGGTATGTCTAGTTTAATGAAAAGAAGAACTAGGGGTGAAATGATAGCAGCATCTAAGGGGCTGCCCCAAAGAAGAGGGGCTCAAAATATTCTCCAAAGCACCTGAAGGCAGGACAAGAAGCAATAGATGGAAGCAAATCAAGGAGAGAAGCAAGAACTAGAACTAATGAGGAATTTCCTGACAGAACAATTTATGCAGGGAAACAACTTGCCTCCAGACATTGTGGGCGCTCCAACACAGGACATTTTTAAGAAGAGATTGGACAGCCATTTGTCTGAAATGGTATAAGGTTTCCTGCCTGAGGGGGTTTGACTAGAAAACCTCCAAGGTCCCTTCCAATTCTGTTACTCTGTTAATGTCTAGACCAGGTTTCTTGGCTTGGCACCTTCCAGGTGAATTTCAACAGTGCTTATATTGTCATAAAATGCACCAGAACACAGTTCCAGCACCTTTTTGCCTTAAATACAATAAATTAATGTTAAGAACTGAATATAGATTTTTAAAAATAAAAGATGTGAGTTCCGGCACCGTTTTTCTTACAAAAA
>JANHFO010008294.1:40592-54104 GCA_032468095.1 Pareas carinatus | reverse complement strand
AGCCAAAGGATCGCCCTGGAGGCTGAATTGGAGCGTTCCCAGCGTCCAGCGGAGCGATCTCCCACGCTTTTTGGGAGCATTCGCTCCATAAGACGCAGACACTCCCCCCCTTTTTTTTGGGGGGGGGGAAGCGCGTCTTATGGTGCGAAAAATACGGTAATTTGATTTTGTGGGATTTCTTTACCAATAACTAGATATAGGTTATAAAGAAGATGATGAAAAATGGAGAGGTTCTTGCTTGTGATGCCCCATTCCTGTATATAAATGGATTCCTTATGTAGTTGGGTAAATACATTTAAATCTAGTGTGACATAAAACCAACATGTAATGTGGATGAAGGATAGTTGATGTGAAATAATGATAAAATGGATTCTCTCTCCTCTCCAAACTTATTAAAAAGGGATTAGTTTTAAAAATCCTTGCGCTGCATCAGGGCGGGCAATTAATTTTTCCAAGAAATTTTTTTTTCACATGAAAAAAAGTGACTTGCATAGAATCGAACAAATAGGACTGTGGAGGTGCTTAGGCACCCACACATGCACACATATATACATTGAAAAAAAGATTTCTTCAAAATAAAAGCAATGCAGTTGTATTGCGTCCATGACATACACTTACTTACATTTGATTTCTAATTTCTGATTAACTTCACACAGTCAGGACAGGGACAACCCTAACCCTAACCTTATCCCTGGGGCCATAAAAATGCCCACATCTGCGTTACATAGTCATAAGGTAGCCTTGATTCTTGGCTCATTCTGCTAGGAGTTTATATCAGTGCCTTTACAAGAAGTATGTTCTGTCACATGATTTTGACACAATGCTTCAGTATCCCATGTGAAGAATTACAGTCCTCTGTTTCTTAAGCTAAACATTCAAGTCTTTCTCTGAAGTCTTGTTCTTTTGGATGCCTTCTCGTGTACTTAATGCTGACTTGTTGTCCCTGAATCAAGATCATGTTGGACACAGCTGACAGTCTGTTCAGTGCCATAATTTAGATTTTATTTCTATATAGTTTTGTATGAATTCTTTCCCATCAGCCTTGGGTAGCTTATACACTAGCTGCAGCTGTAGGAAAGCTTGTTAAAGGGGTGGAGCTCCCTAGAGGTCAATTCCTTCTTTGCTATAATTTCTGGATCAGTAACCCTGCATTACAATTTCCCACTGCTCTCTCTTTGTTTTTCTGCTAGTGAGATTATCCAAGAGAAAAAAAACAACACCCGTGTCTTCTCACTTGAAAACTGTATTAGGAGGTTTGAGGGAAGGTGGGATAGTTGCTTCATTCAAAAAATGAAACAAAACTCTTGTTAAATAACTATGTATACAGAAACAGAAATGCTATAAAAAAGGTAACTTTTGCTTTTTTCTTCTGATTAGCTTTATTTTTAAATTTACAATTTTTAATCCAGGACACTGGTGCTGGCTGGAATGGAGTTTAGAGTGAAAATGTTTGTCCTCTATTCTTGCTAGTTAAAAATACTGATAACATATAAAAAGGCTATTTGCATAATATATATTTAAATAAATTATCTATTATGCTAAGAAGAGTGGATGAATGGGTGGCGGAGGAGTGTGTGAATGTTTTCAGAGGAATCTAGATGTTGAATTTTGAAGGAGTCTCACTCTGCAAGTAGCAGTGATACTACTCTAAAGATCTGAAACAGACCTGATTCTAACCTTAAGAGTTTTCCAATTTGCCAATTCATCTTTGTGTAAAGATCTTATCTGTTTTGCAGTATTGCAGTATATTCAGTTTGCAAATTGAAATTTCAAAAAACTCAAAGCAACTTTTTCAAAATGCTTTATTTTTCAGAAGAAAATGTGAAGTGGTAGAGTTACAGGTGACTGTTACAGATTTAGTGGCGAGATATGCCAAGTATTATTTTTATCAGTGTCTCAATCTTGGTTCCAGATACTGTAAGATGAAGGTTCTTGGTTCACAATCTATTACAACTCTTATCCTGAAAATCGTAATGTCTTTCAGGATATGAGTTGAGAACATGTGTACTCTGTACTAGAAAGAAATATATCTGTGACCTATTCACTCATGCTCATAAGACAATTTGGGCCAAACATGTAGAGAGAAATTGAATGACTTTGTTTTTTTTATAAATAATAAGACTAAATAAACAGAGTACAAATTATATATTGGTATATAATGACTATATCAAACAAATGCAGCAACAACGATAGCAACAAAAACCCTGACCAAAAAATCAGAAGGAGTTGTGTACAGGACCTTTTTCTAACTAGTAGATTTATAAAAAAAGAAATCATCTCATTTTATGGGATGAAGTTTGTATCTTTTAGTAAACTTTCTTAACCAGAAAAAGTACTACCATTCTCCTGATCCGCCCCTCGTAACACGCCTGGCCTCTCACTGTTTATAAATAAAACCTCCATGGGCCTCTGTTTTCCCATATCCAGTAAATGAAATGAATTGCATCATGGAAGTTTTTGGTTCTTTGGTTTGTGGTGAAGAAAAAGTCGAGAATCACTGCTCTACAGAATTCCTTATTTTTATGCTTTAATCTGGTTTAATAATTGTAGTGGAGACTTTTCAAACCTCAATCATAATTCCTAAAGGTTACCAATTGATTTCAGAGGAATTAGAAGGAGAACCTGTCTCTAATTTCTGATAATAAGTAGGTCAGAAATGATTTGGATGAATCTAGAAAACAATGACAGAGCAGGTGAAACATAAACATTTAAGATGATATTCAGGGATGACTTTTCTTATCTTGGCTGATTTTAGGAATTTTTTTATCACATATCTATTAACCTATATATGTGTTGTGTATTTTAAATTGCCTGTAAGCCGCCCTGAGTCCTTCGGGAGAAGGGCGGGATAGAAATAAAATTATTATTATTATTTAACAAATCAAAACTGTAGATTTCAAAAATTGCAGTGAAATTGCGTAATCAGTATTTTCTGTAGCATTTTAAAAATATGCTAAATTAAAGTAAATGCCATAAAGTTCCTTCCTCATAGGATTTCAGGGCTACAACAGAGAATTTGATACAATTCTGGTTACAGATTGTTGACTGTGTAGAAATTACTTGTGCTTAGTGGGGAAGTACTCTATATCTGTTCTCTACGTGTAAGAAAGGTGATTGTAATAACCTAATTTGTTTTTTTAAATTTCAAATTCTCTGCTGCATGTTTATAAAATGAGAAGTAGTCAAATATTGTTGTCGTTTCTTTTAAACAACTGTGGAGAGATATGAAGCATTTGCAATTTACAGATTGTTCTAAGCTTTGGGAAACCTTTTGCCAGAACTGCTGATCCTGGCAGTTGCTCAGTGATATACACATTTTGGCACATTATTTCTCTTTATTTAAATGTTATTCCATTCTATTCTTGAATTTTACAAATAAAAAACAACAAGCAGTTGACTTATTTTAGAGCCACTTCATCATTTCTGTGACAACTAAGTTGCCTAGTGTTTTCCTTAACAGATATGTAAACTGTGAAGGACAAACACTTTAGAAAGTGAGAATTGACTGAAATAGTAACATTCGTGATATTCTGGGAGCTGTTATTTGCAGTTCTGGTTTGTACCCATCAAATTATCTAATAGTTTCTGGCTTCCTGTGCAGAGAATTAAGGAGCACTTGCTAAAGGTCCCTCCCACTAGGAGGTTCAGCATGATGGGGCCTGACCATCAGATCCTCTGTAATTCCTGTTCTTTGGAATAACTGCTTCCTGAACATGGATGCCCCATTAGCAGATACTCTCATTAGCGGATCAAAACATGGCTCTTCCAAAGGGTCTCAGGGGATTAATGTTACACAGCAACACCATTTGCCAGAACTGCATAGTTTTAATTTTTGACCTCTAATTGCTATTTGAGTCAGTTTTCTTCTGATATTGCATTCTGCTTTTGCTATCTGAAGTCTGGTTAGTCAGGTAGATAAGCAAATAAAATGTGCACCATGTTCAGTCCCTCACATCCCCCACTATAAAATGTCAAAAGAGGCTCTACATAGGGAATGATCTAAATATTTTAAACGAAGGTACTCCAGAGTGGTCATTATTGATTTCCAAGAGTCATTGGAACTATCAAGGAGTTGATATTTTTATAATTATTGTTATTCATAGTACTGTTAGTTAAAGCAATGTTCATTAAATTATTTCCATATAAATTTTTGAAGATTGATGAACAATATGAAACTTTATGAAGGGATCAGTGAGTTTAAATCGTAAGGTTAAGCGTTATGATTGTGGCAAGCTCTTCTAGCAACTGCCTTGATAGCTTGCCAGTCCCCTACCTCCGTCACAGTTGTTACCATCACATACTGTGACATGCACTGTGATTAGCATGACTACTGGAGGGATACAAACATACATCTGCATTCTTAAACAGCTACTGTCTTTGTGGTGACACAGACCGAATGTTCAACGGAGAGATGCAGAGAACATGGCAACCAAAGGGTTAAGGTCTTAGGGTGGAAAGGTTACCCCCACCTCATGTTTTCTAAGCAGGACCAGAGATTTGAATCTGAGGGATGAGTCAGTTTGAGAGATACTCTGATTGGTGAGCACAGCATTAGTACGTTTTCAGACCTCCAGTGGGTTTTTTTTCACCAGAAAATGTATTTCCATCTGAACCTAGCAAGGAGATATGGGTGGTTTTGCTGGGAGTGCATCCTTTTATTATCATAGGGGAATTTCTTTTGTTTTGTTTTATATTTATAGAGAAATGAGGACAATGGGTGGAGGAGGTGATTTGAGGAACTACAACATGCAGTTATCTGTTTTAAGGTAATCCTCGGACTGGTGGAAGGGGAGGTTAGCTAGGTAATGCTTTGCTCAAAGGACATTTATTAAATGCTGAGAAGCCCAAAGAGGAAGAGGATTAGCGTGTGAGCAAGACAGCAAGCTACTGGCTGGTTTTACTGGGAGCTTCCATCTGCTTTGTACTTTGGCATCCTGGAGTGGCTAGGCTCACTAATGTTCCTCCCTCTTCTCATCAGCTGTTTAACAAGGACTCTTTGCATCAGTAAATATCCAGCCACGCCACAAAGCTTTGTACTACATTTCACTGCAGTCGCCCCCGTTCCTCTGGGCAGACATGACACTCCAAGCTGTGCTAGAGACTGTAGAAAATGGGAAGCAAGATACTGTCCTCAAGGTGCTACAGATCTACAACCAGGAGGTGAGTTTTTATTGGGAATTGAGGCACCCCGAGGGAGTGCTGAAATTCACATTGCATGTTTTAATGCTCTTCTTGCGATGCTCCCTTCAGTTTCATCTGTCTGTATTATTGGGCAGTATATTCTCGTTATTAATCTTTTTATGTAGCCATTTGGGGTTACTCTCACATCTTCCTTTCTCAAAATGAACTGCAGCTGAGATGCAATAGCAAAAGTATGCTGTTCTGCGAGAATGAATCATGGCAGAGAAATAGTGGGGGAAAATATCAGATGAAAAGGGGAAAAAAGGAACTAAGTGACAGGTAGGTATGTGGAATCCACAAATACCCAATCTTAGGAAGTAGTGTATGTAAATAATTATGTTGATTATTACTGGTTTAGATAAAATCTATCATTACCTCAGAACTTTTCATATAACAACTGCTAAAACAAATGGTTGTGGTGAGGATAAGTGTTGATACTTAGTCACCATTAGATTTGCTTCAAAATGTTACACAACCTGAACTATGTTCTTCAGTATTAGATATTTCTAGAAACTTGAAATCAAACTCTATTGAATATGCAGTTGTGAATTGGTTTATATTTGATTTTATCATGGATCCTTTTCGCTCTATACATCTTTGTGACTTTCTCTGCAACCAATTTTCAGAATCGCTGCATGTAATATATTGTATGTAATCCCAAATGTTATTTTCATAGAGGAGAATGAGAAGGAATATGAATATCAGTTAGCAGGTTGCATTCTCTTACTACAAGTCTATGAAGCTGCTATACTGGTAGTCCTCAATTTGCAACCAATTCAATAAAGGGAATTTATGATCTGGATTCAAATATCTAACAATCAGGTTTTCTTAGCAATCCCCTGACTGAACTTCGGGCACTTTGCAGCAAAGTTGCATTTATAACCGTTTGCAGCATCCCGCAGTCATGTGACTGCACTTTGCAATGTTTTGCTAAATGTTTTATACTTTCAATTTTTGGCAAAATGGCACCCATAGCAAATCTTTGGTTTGCTTAACAATTGCGGCTTAACAACCATGACATTGGCTCAATGTCCACAGATTCATTTAATCACTTAGGTGATTCGGTTAACAACAGCTACAAAAAAGTACTAAGATCAGGTTTTTCATATGACCATAATGGGCAGGCTCTATGATAGCTGTATGTCAAGAACTACCTATATACAATATTTGGCCATTGACCATCAATTGAGAGGAACTCTGAAACTTCAAGCAGACTTTTTTTTTTTAACATTGTTTACCATAGAACCCTCCTAACTGGAAATGCTGTGAGAGAATGAGCTTTGCTACTCAGACCTGTCCAAAAATTTCAGCTAGGAAGTTTTATCTTGATGAAAACTTTATCTGCAGTAGTTATAATGTGAATAATGTTTACTCTGGAGGATAAAATATCAGATTACCTTGTCTTTTCAGATACTGATTGTTTTTGATAGTTTTATTTAGAGAAAATGTGATTGTAGTTCCATTGTTGCACTACAGAGAAGTTGAGACTTTTGTTAACATATTTCTCCATCAGTCTCAGTATGTGGTGAGTAGATGCCATTCTCAGAAAACACATGAATGATTCATGGGTACCTCTCAATATGGAAAGAGGCTAATGTCGAGGCTTTCTAAGAATTTGTGCCAGATAACTCCAGAAGGTACTGCATAATGGATAAAGCAAAACATATGGCAATTCCTTTCCTAGTTAATAATAACAGAGAAATATATCTTGTTCCAAAAAGACCTGATTAAATTCTAAAAGTAGCAGTTGTAGCCCATGTTCCTCTTTCAAGCTGTCAGCACCCAAAAGTAGCTGAGAATGGATTGTTTGATGTGCTTATAGCTTCTAACTAGGCTATAATAGTCTGTTGAGATCAATGTCAGGCATACTTTTTCAAGATACTTCAAGATGGAGATTGTCATTTGTGAAGGAACAAGAATAGAACTGTCTTGAATTGCCACATTTTTTTAAAAAAATGGGGTAAATATGCTATGATAAATGAAAATTCTTGGATTGTATTAGAGCTGATGTCTCTGCTTTCAGTAACCAAGAATGACACACAGATAATAGTCTCCTTATAAATAAACTGCTTTGAACTTATGCTTTCTATTGCCAAATGCAGTGAAGTCTATTAATAGACTTCCAAAATGGAATGATAGTTGTATGAATACAATTTAAATAAATAAAACAACTGAAAAAGTCATTTAAATTTCCTTCTTCAGAACATGATTGGCAATTGGGAAGAAACTGCTGTTAAGCTGAAGGTATTTGGCATTTGGGAATATTTGGAAAAAACACCCCAGCTTATGAACTGGACCACCTGGGAGATCATTACAAGCTAATGAAAAATGCCTCAGTTAGAAGAAAGATAATGAGAGGCAAATTTATGCATGAAGTCTTGTCCACTATCTTCATCTGAAATGTGCGATTTTAGAAAGAGATTGGTATATCATCTGATCCACGTTTAAATTATAATGTCAAGCCAGGGCACATTTGAGAGTACTATTCATCTTAGAATATGCCTCAAAATATTTTGCAGTGCCCAGAGTTTACTTTAAAAAACAAGTAGTCATAGAAAGATTTTTCAAAGTAGGTTTGAAAATAGCTGCCCCAATTAATAAAGCTACTTAGAATGTAATAATCCATCTTATGTTTCTTTTTCTTTCTTTCTTTCCTCAGCTTTATATTTCATTGGTGAGCATCTGAGTAGCTGGGTATTTGGAAGAAATTGATGAATTTATTTTAAAAATTCCGTTATGTTTTTTTAAAAAAATATTTTCTTAATTCAATGAATTTTCTTTTTTGCTTTCTCAGAATTCTCACTGTTTCACCTTTGATGATGAAGAACAGGAAGGAAGAAAGGTATGTTGTTGTATCATTGCTTTTTTGTAGTCCACCAGGAATACTGGGTGTGAGAAATATTAATTTCTGGGTACTGGATGGAAGAAAAGCATGAACTCTTCTTCCTTTAAGTGGAGAGCTGGAGCATAGCCATTTTAAGGGATATTTAACATAATACAAAGTTTTGCCTTTGAAGTGCCTGCAGGAAGAAGAGAAAGACCGGTAATGTCCAGTGAGAATTAAATCCACTTGGGTGGTTAAGGTATAGAACAGCTGAGGGTCCTGTAGATGTACTGCGCCTTTCAGTAGTCTCTAGCATTGCGAATGATGAGCAAAGTTGGTAACTGTTGTCCCACAATATCTGAAAGGCTCCCAATGGCCTACTCTAGGATACTTTGGTAGATGAACATCTTGTTCTGATTTTCAGTATGAATTTATAAGGCTTCTGGTTACCTCTATCCCAGAAAGTATCTGCTTGTTGATCAATACAGTATCAGTCGTGATACAGTTATGTTGATTAACACAAATAAACAGGGAAAACCCACTAATTTAACACACGCACACACACACACAAATACATAGAGCCCCAAAATATCAGATGTTCCAGCTATGCAGATTTCTGTTTTTATGTTTATGACTGCATTTTAACTACCATGGGTGGCAAATGGAGCCCAGATATTGTTGGAGCAGTGGTGCTAGAAATGTAGTGATGCTCTTCTTTCTTAGTTCAGCAGAACGGCCAAGCATCAATCCTGCTGTTAAATAGATTTTCCTATTTAAATGAATCTCCCTTCTTAGAAATTATAAACATATAACAATTAAAAGTGCCCACTTGTGAGTTGTGACAGTACACAGGCACTGCTTGCAGAAATTTCCTGAAATAATTCCCCAAATCTTGACAAAACATAGTTTAGGTTTGCTGTAACCAATTGAAATAGACGCTACTGAGTTATATGGATCAAGAATCTGACAAAGTAGCTTCATTACAGTTATTTATTTCCCATCTTTATTATTTTTACAAATAATTCAAGGTGGCCAACATATCCAACATGTATTTCTCCTCCTATTATATTTCTATCTACGTGCATGCTGTGTCTGAAAGGAAAAAATATCCAAGTGGCTATACATACTTCTGTAGTAGTAATATGTATTTCTGTTTCACCGTAAATCATCGTACACCTTAATATCCAGATATAACTCTCCACAGCATATGGCATTTATAAAATGCAGGAAGTAAAGAACACCCCAGCAAATTGTAAAGGAAATGATTATTGGTAGCAGCTAGCAAGTAATTTACATGTTAATCATATGCATTTCATTGCAGAAATATGATAATGCATTAAAACTCTAAAACTAATTTTGATCAGGTAATAGACAATTATACTGAAGTGACATAACTCAGAAATGTTTCTGATCTTCTTACCATTACATATCCATTGATGCATACTGTTTAAAAGCTGTGCACATTAATACTGCTCTTATATCTGTTTTAAATATTAATATTTAATAGATAACTATCAAAGAGTTATTAACAGTTTTAAAAAGCATTGCTGTTTTTATATATTTTCAATGTACAGGATTACTTTATGTTGCTTGTATGTATTTATTGTGTTATTGTTCAGCTTGGAAGACAAGTTCTTCATTAAGCACTAAATCCATATATATATATATATTTGAAATTAATATTTATTTTCAAAAGAAAAAGAAAAACAGTTACATCATTTGTTCAGCCTCAGACAGCCGAGTGTACATTTCAAACATTTTTCATTATTTCATACCTATTGCTACAATCTTATTTACCGTCTCTGCAAATTCAATTCCTTAATTAATAACATATTTTATATCGTACTCTAAGAAAAATTTAAAAAGTCAAACAATTAATTATATCAATGATCATTAAACTCCAATCCTGATTTTCCCATAAAACTCTAAAATTGACATATAAAAGAAAAAACAAAAAAGAAAAGAAAAAGCTATATTTAAAATACTTTTATCTATTGATCTATTCATGTTTTTACCCATGTCTTTCAGAACCTCCTGCAATAATATTTTCACACTTTATTCATGATCTTAAAAGAGTAGCCAATCACATTATTACCAATTTTTCTCACCAAAAAGGGAAATATATCACTCCACCAGTTAACTTTTTTTTTAAAGCCAATTTAAACATTTTGAACCTTCTGGCTTATTCACAAAATTATAGGTACTTCATATAAGTCTCTAAACAATGGCAACATTTATATATTTTTAATATTCCTTAACCAAAAAATAAAATCTTATATTTTTACATTTATATCAAATCTGTTTTCCATAACAAGTTCAATTTTTAATATTCTCAAAAACAAATAATAATATTTAACAATTTTAACATATCATTTTTAATTTCAAACATTTAATTTGCCATAAATATCCAAAATTTAGATTATTTCTTAAGTTGCTAGTAAGGTTTCCAAAGATTAATCCTCATTTGCGATATTTTTATCTGTCCAAAAAATTTTCATAGCTTCCATATTTGAACTTCTTTCCCTTCCACTTATTTCTACATTTCTCCCTCTTCTAATCCCTTCCCCTCTTATCTTTCTCCAATACCCCAAAAGTACTTCTGTTAAATCATTGCATCTCCTCAAATCTGTTTTTATGCTCATTTGTCAAGTATTATTCTTTAATTTGATCAGTATAGTTGACACTGCTTTTTTAAAATCCTCTTGTCCTTCCATAGCAGCCTTAGCAGTCTTTTGAAGTTCTGTATGATGTTCCAATCTTTCCACTTCAAACTCCATCCATTCTTCAAAGTGTTTTTATACCCTCCTTGTTTCATCCAATTTTAAAACCACTTTTTCTGTAGTAGCTCCTTCTTTTAAACTTGTGCAGGCAAGTCTTTTTTGTCCGCTCAATTTTTGGTTTATTTTTTTAAATTCAGTAACAGTTTCCAAATTAGTCTTTTTAAATCCATATATGGAAGATAACTTTATTTATGATCAGAAACACACACCAAGAGTAACAATACTCTTCCTCCTTGAATTATTATTCAACAATAAAAGCAGTGATGAAGATATCATAGCACACAGATATCATTCTTCCATTTATTACTTGGGGAGAAAGCTAGTACAGCTTGTTTTCTTACTTCTCAGATGTTTCTTCACTCACAAATATTATTGTTAGTACTTTAGTTTCTCCAAGTCTGCTGTTTTGTCTATATAAGAAAAGACATTTCCAGCTTACACTTAAGAAGTAGGTTTATTCTAATGACTATGTATTAACTTGTGATATTATAAAGTGAATGTTGTAATAACACTGCTTATATGGAGATAGAAATAGAACCGAGGAACTGAGCACATTGTATGGGTTTAAGGTACATTAGATTTTATTGGACTTTTGAAATTGTACAAGTGCAAACATAAATAGTCTTGCTTGTCTGATTCAGAACTTCATTGGTTTACTATTAGATTTGTTCTTATGTCTCCTTTCTAATATTTTAGAAACTGGCCATGCTTCTGATCAAGTTCTTGGAGAGAGTTCTTCAGCCGTCTTGTCAAGTGACATGCTTGGAAAGCATTCGAATTCTCTCCAGGGATAAAAAATGCCTTGGCCCTTTCACCACCATGGAAAGTTTGAAGACACTAGCCAGGCATGCTGGAATTGTTTACAGGGAAGAGCAAATCCTGGAGGTTCCTGATTTGGATGTAATTCTGGAGGCACTTAAGTGCCTCTGCAATATTGTCTTCAGTAGTTCTCGGGCTCAGGAACTGATGGCTGAGGCTCAGTTTGTGGTGGGCCTTACAGATCGCATCAAACTCTATAATGAGCGAAACTTCCCCCATGACATAAAATTCTTTGACCTGCGCCTTCTCTTTTTATTGACGGCACTAAGGGTGGATATTCGGCAGAAGGTTGCACAAGAACTTCGAGGTATTGGTTTAATGACGGATACCCTGGAACTTACACTGGGAGTAAAATGGATTGACCCTCATGAGGTAGCTGCTGAAGGGGATCCTTCCCTGCCATTACCTCGGCAGGAGACTGAGCGTGCTATGGAAGTCCTGAAGATCCTCTTCAATATCACTTTTGATACCAACAAAAGAGAAGTGGATGAGGTAAGACACCCAGAAGTGGCACTGAGTATTTCGTTCATAGACCTCTTAGTCTTTATTCTTTACAGGTAGTCCTTGAGTTACAACTCTTTGTTTAGAAACTGTTCAAAGCTACAACAGCGCAGAACAATGACTTACAACCGATTCTCGCAGTTAACTACTGTCACTACGCAGTTGACAACTGGCATGTATTTATAATTATTGCAGCCCCTCAGAGTCATGTGATTTGTGACCTTCCCAGCTGACTTCTGGCAAGTCAAGAGGGGAAGCTAGATGTGCTAAATAACTACATGATTCACCTAACAACCATGGCAAAAATCATAAATTGCTCATGATTCATTTAGCAACTATGTTGCTTAGCAACAGAAATGATCCCAGTGTGGTCGTAAATTGAGGATTACCTGTATTCACCATTTCATTTCACCTATAATTCCTGTAGTTAGGGATATGTTTCAACTCCTGGATGTCTACATCTGGGATACACCCGAAATGGGCTCTAGATTATAAGAGGAAACTCGCACTACTCTATTTTACCCTAAGATCTCCCCCTTATTTACTTAATCACTGCATTCCTAGGCCACTCCAATCCCAAAGGACTGGTTGGTTATAATAAAAGTAAAAAATAATGTAATAACTTGTAAGGAAATATAAAGCTATAAAGTAACTCACAATCGTTTTGAGCTGAAGATAAGTTGAAATAGGACACTGTTCACTTGCTTTTGAAATGCAAGAATGGCTTGGGTCATATGTTGCCCCCAAGGGAAGAGAGTTTCCTGAAGTATAGCTTACTACTGAGAAGGCTTGCTCTCTTGTCCATGGTGCAAGTACCTTCCAAGGAGTGTGGAACTTGAGGAGACTCTTTCCAAATGATCAGGCCCAATAAACAGATTTTATTATGTCACGGTTACATCATATTTATCATTTGCCAGGCATTCCTTTATGTCATAAACTACGTTTCAGTACGAAGATAGCATCAGTTCCTTGACTCCTGTCTGTTCTATTAATTTGGATTTTTTCCACTCTTCAGACTACATACGGTAATTTGATTGCTCTTAGTTTCAAGCTTGTTCTGTTTATGTGCATATGGATTTGCCCAATGAACTACTTTTTTTGGCATGTCATAACAAGGCTTCGTGATTATATATACATATCCATAAAAATGATTTGTGGTAACATTTCTTTAAAGCTATTTATTTCTATAATTACAAATATGTAAAATTATGTTTCCTTTCATTATTTTAAAATATAATAGTTCTCTCTGGTACCAGTGAACAAATTTTTCAACATAGTTTGGCTTTGAAAAATTAGGGAAAATAATAATAGTAATAGTAATAGTAATAGTAATAGTAATAGTAATAGTAATAGTAATAGTAATCTAATAATTACTACTACTACTACTACTACTACTACTCCTACTAC
>JANHFO010008294.1:17057-40492 GCA_032468095.1 Pareas carinatus | reverse complement strand
TTTATTATTTATTATTTATTTATTATTTATTATTTATTATTTATTATTTATTATTTATTATTACAAGTCAATCTTGATCCCTGGTGACTGTGTGGTTGCTGTAATTTTCTTCACAACTTTTTCAGAAGTGGCCTTTGCCCCAAGCCAGAGAGAGACTGTGACAGACCCAAGGTCAACCAATTGGCTTTGTGTCTAAGGCAGGACTGGAACTCTCAGTGTCCTGGTTTCTAGCTTTTTATCTTTAACCAAACTGACTTTCAGGGAAAGTTTAAAAACCTATTAAATTTATATGCCTGATTACACTATTAAATGGGGTGGGGAGAACAGATCTACTGGCTTAAAATAGACTTCCCATCCTGATACCTTCCAAATGTATTAAACTACATGATTGTATTGGTTGGAAATTCTGGAAATAGTAATCCAACACCTATTACTTGAGATCAAGAACTCAGCAAATTGTTGAAGAATCTGAAATGGGTAGATGAAAAGCCAAATCTAGTATGTTTTAGATAATTTCTAAGAAAGCATTGCCATTACTTGCTTTTTATTTCTGATTTTAAAATCAAGAATTTCAATTCTTCATGAACCTACCTTGATTCTATTGTGAACATTTGCTTTGTTTATAACAGTTATTTTATTCTCAGCCAGCTTTCTTACTGCCTAGCTTATTATTGTTATATTGCAAAATGTGACATTTCTCGGAAAGGAAACTTGAAGAAAATTATGAGTATACAGTAGACATACATGAAGGGACAAAGAGAAATAAATACAAGATAAGGCAGTTATGCTAATTCATCTGTTGCTATGACTTTGCAATTTGTCACAAATTAGAGAGCCAGGAATTTACAGGTCCTTTGTTTTTTGTATGTTAACTTGCTTTGCAGATTTTCAAATTTTGCGTATTCCGTTTTCCCCTTAAATTCAAATGTACGTTTGGTTCTGAAAATGCAATGCTGGAAAAGTATGTGTCAATAAGCAGACCGCCTAAACTAAAAATGAGCTCTTTTCTCATAATAAAGGTTTTAATTTTGTTTTTGGGCCAGGAAGATGCTGCTCTGTACCGACGTCTAGGTGCCCTTCTCCGTCACTGCTTGATGATTTCAGCTGATGGTGATGATCGGACAGAAGAATTTCACAGGTGATTGTATTGCCAATAAAACAAACATAAAATACATGCAACAATATTCAATGAATGATACAACCACAAAATTGGTAGCTTTAGTAATAAAAGTAGGAGAGATGGGTGGAAACCCTGGAAATTATATAGTAGCTAATTATAAAAGGGCTAAATAAATTGGGCTATGTTGCTTGAAATATTTTCCACCACTGCTGACAGAAACCATGTATCACCACTTCATTACCGCAGATTAGGTATAGATTTTTTCTTCCAGTATAATAAAGTAAATGTAATACCCTACTTATGTGGAGCCCAATATCTACTTGTAAACCACTTATGGATTTTGGGATGGAAAAAACAATGAAGCAATGACTTTGGGTTTTGCTGGTTAGTTAAGTTTGTTGTTATAGAAATGGTTACTACATATTAAGTATGTAAAAGTAAAAAGCTGAGGCTGCATGTTATTATCTTATTCTACTGTGTTAAAAAGAGTGGGAAGTCAATGCTTCTCTTTCTATTTCCCCCTCTACCCTACACTTCTTTCTTTCCCCTTTTCCATTTTCATTGTATTTTATACTCTGATGAGTTTAATAAAATTACTAAAAGGAAAAACATGTACTCCAATACAGTATACACCTATTCTTGGTAGTGAAAAAAGAATGCTATGACTGAGATTTCTTTAGTGTTGAAAAATTGTGCAGCTTGTGTTGAGTATTTAAAAAAGTAGAGTTTTTAAATGTTCTGCTTGATGTATTTGACACAGTTGATGATAATAACTTTCTATAGTGATAAACATTATCAGCAGGAAAGATTCTTCTGAAAATATTTGCGGTTACTGTTGTGTACTGCTAGTACACAGTGCTGCTAGTGATCTCATGGTAGGAGTTTAGGAAAATAGTGAAAATGCATCTCTTCCACTGCTTTTCATTTTTTGAACTAACTTTGATTTCATTGATGCAAATTGTAATTTAATTATAATTGGTAATACTCTTGTATTTTATCATTTGTGTTTTGGACTATTGTAAACCATGTTAATTGTCGTGTAAGGAGAGACACTGGATATACATTTAATAAATAATAGCACGTGGGTATATTGCACATTATGAACAAGAGATCTGGGAAATGTGTAACTTCTATTGGACTTCTACTGTAAAAATGGATATATAAAAGCAGATGGAAAGATGATAGACGCGTGAACTAAAAAGGGTTTGCTATTGTTTGATACTCATGGCACAATTTGAAATTTGTCCTCCTGTTGCTAAAACCTAGAAAGTACTAGAGTTTTCAGAATGAAACAGCCTTTTATTTATATTGGTTGCTAATTTTTCCTGTTTTGCCTTGTATTCTGCCTTCAGCCATACAATCAACCTTTTGGGCAATCTGCCTCTCAAGTGTTTAGATGTTTTGCTGACTCCCAAAGTCCACCGAGGCTCTCTTGAATACATGGGAGTCAATATGGATGCTGTCAATGTTCTCCTGAGTTTCCTTGATCGACGTCTTGATAGGGTGGGTAAAGTAAAACATTTTAATGACTTCCTTGCTTGTCCCAAGCTACTTTGATTTATGATGATATCCATGTTTGATTAGAATTCATTTGAGAGTCCATCCTGTGCTTAAATATATGACCTTTACCCTACCACATGAAGATGGAAATTTGAGTGATCACTCTCTAAGAAAAGTTATGTAATAGTGATCAGCCTGATAGTGAAAAGGTAGCAACAACATAAATTTATGGTTATTATCTGACATGTGATTAGGCTGAATAGAGTATATTCCAGAATTTCATTGCCCAAATTGGTGATTTGTTTGATACAACATCTTACTAGCTTGTAAGAAGCAGATTTACTTTTTGGAATAGGAAACACTAATGTTCATTTGCTTTTTCCTTTTCTCTATGTTGCTGTTGATTGTCATCATAGCCCCATTGCCTTGCTTTCCTCATAGCCAGAAAAAGAGTTTAACAAGATATATGTTTATACACTGTTGTACTAGTTTAACAGTGTATATGTCTTTGTGGTTGTGTGACAAAATGGCAAACAGTATTCAGTCAAAGTGGACCTTCAGTAGCTAAGCAGAGAATCGAATAGCCAAGGTAGATATCCCTCAGCATGGTGCCATTACTTCCCATGTAGGCATACTACTGTACAAATCCTGGCATATTTACAAACATACCTTAAAATACACATTGAAGGCAATACCCAGTATAGTTTATAAGGATAAGCTAGAAATCACACCAAAGTCAAAACACAGACTTCTGCGATCTCCATCTTCCAACAATGAAAGAGAAACACCTTAGGATGAAGAAGGCAGTGAAGTACTTGTAGGACCTGGCCACAACTGAGCGCATACCACTGAAGAGATCTTTTCTGCCATGTTTTTTGAAATTATTTTATGATGCCAATGAAGAATAAAAAGTAGAGAGCTACTTTTCACGAACCCCAAGTCTTGAAATAAATTCATCAAGCATCAAAGCTCTAGGATGCAGACATGAAAGTGAAAAGCAGGAGCAATCTTGTTGAGCTTTCTAGGTTAGATGGATTTGTTAGATAATCTATCTAAATACTGTATTGGAGTTTCTTGGTTTGCATACAAAGGTGATTATTGTGCATTGCATGTATTATGTAAAAAACTATACAGGTAAACATTGAACATAATAATGGTCAGGGCATGAAATATGGAGTAGCTATTGCTAAAAGGGAAATTGGGAAGGAAATTTTATGTAGAAATGAAACTTAGATGACTTTCCTAAAAAAAAGGTTTTTTGTCTTAAGAATTGCTCTTGTCAGTGTGATGTAGTTTCTTGCTGACCTGCAGCTATTCTGCGATTTCAACTAACATGGTTGATTTTCACTAAAAATTCCATACCTCCAAACCATTTTTGTGCATGGAAAACATAATGTAGCGTTGATTGAATCTGTTTCTTGTTATGCCTCTTTCACAGGGTCACAAACTCAAGGAAAGTCTTACCCCAGTGTTAAACTTGCTGACTGAAAGTGCCCGGGTTCACCGACAGACAAGGAAATTCCTTAAATCAAAGGTACAGTTTTAATCAAGCAGGACCCGTAAAATATATCTTTGCTGAGCCAGCTACACTATGAGGCAAGATTTACTTAAAAGACAATATACAGTATTGATAGTATGAAACTGTATCTTTCTGGTTCTGTTGGTATGGAATCTGTGAACCTCAGGATATTTCTTAATGAAGTTCTGAGGGAAACCTTTTGGGTTCTTGCATTTTCTTGATGGTGTAATTGCTATATAAAATGTAAAGACTTTCATGTTGTATTGTGTTCTGAATGACTATATCCCTACAGTTCTTTTGCTATAGCTGTGGAAGTGATTTGCCACTGCTTTCCTCTAGATATTTTCTAGAATTCATACCAGGGCCAACCCTGATTAGCTTCCGAAATCAGCCAAGGGTGGCTAGTTGCTACTACAGAGACAACAGTACTGTGTAACAGGTGATCAGGAGTATGTGGTACTCAAGAAGCACAAATGGTTAGAGGAAAAAATGCATTTGGTATTTCTCTTAATTATATTTTAGCATTTGCCAAAAATGGGGGAAACTTGTGCCACCAATATTCAAGGATTTGTAGCTGAGTTTTCACAGTGTAGTTTATGATGAGGACAGAGCTGCAAAAAAAAATAATCCATGGACTTTACATGGTCCATACATTGCTGGTTTCTTATTTAGAACATAAAAATTGGTATCCCTTTCAGGTAGGCAAGAATGTGAGGAGTTATCAATATATCAGTACATCAAGAAGACATCTGTGTTTAGTGTCAGGTTGAGAATCTTATTGAGGCATTTTTGAGGCAGTATTTTCAGGGCTTTGTGAAACCGAGTTTAATATGGTTCTAAGGATCACTTTTGGCTTTCCATTGATTCACAGGTACTTCCTCCATTACGGGATGTGAAGAATAGACCTGAGGTGGGAAACCTGCTGAGAAATAAACTTGTACGCCTCATGACTCACATTGACACGGATGTGAAACACTGTGCTGCTGAGTTCCTGTTTGTACTCTGCAAGGAAAGTGGTAATTATCCATGCTCTCTCTTGTTCATCTCTGGCCTGTTGTATGCTGGCAGTTTCAATCAGTAAATAGGAACAAGCTTATCCATCAAAATGAGATGTTATTTGGATGGCGGTTGAATATTAGGAATGCAGGTAAACTGATCATTGGATTAAATTACAATGCATCGAAATGAAGGGAAATGTCATTCACTGGACCAATCTTAAAATGAATAGGGAAGATGATAAATAAACTTGAATAAAATGTGCTACTGCTGAGCCTATGAATTCTCAGTCTTTTCCTCACAGCAAAGCTAATGTTGGTTTTCTTGAGCATTACAACAGGAAAAGCAGCTTTGCAAAGATACCTTTTTCAGAGTGGTATTTCTCTTTTAAATGCTTTGCCTTGTAAACAGCATGGAATCTTTTAACAAATGTGACATCCACCTAATGTAGTTATTATATTAACATGAGGAAAAGGTAAGAAATGGCCTGTAGAAGAATCGAATTTAATTTTTACCAGGTTCACTATAATACTGTAAGAATGATACTAAGCAAGTGGTGATAATCGAAGAGTTTTTCCAATTCAGATGCAGTCGTGTTTCCATCCAGCTGTATCAGTAACAGAAAGGAATCCTGTTGGTCAGCTTCTTTCTGTTCTATGATCTATTGGGACATATTTGCTACTCTGAATTCATTTGCTTCTATACTAATAAGAGAAAGTTTGACCTTCTATATCTCCACAGTGTCACGGTTTGTGAAGTACACGGGATATGGAAATGCTGCTGGTCTTCTGGCAGCACGAGGTCTCATGGCTGGGGGACAGACAGAAGGAGAGTACTCTGAGGATGAAGATACTGATACAGAGGAATACAAGGAAGCAAAACCCAAGTAGGGATGAATTTCATGCTTACCTTCCTTAAATTTGATCTTTGCTTCTGCTTCTTTGATGCAAATCACTGTCATATTTGGATGTTAGAATCTTAGCATATATGAGATGGAATGAACTTTATAAATCATTTGCAGGAATTCATAAAACCAACTAGCCTCCCTGTGAATATCACTGCTGCTTTACAAAGCCTGCTCTGCTGCTTAAGAACTCTTACCATCAAAAATGCCTCCTGATACTCAGTTGAATCTCATATTTAATTTCTTTTTTAAAAAAGATCTATTGATCTTTGACTACCCCTGGCTCATTTTGTTATTTGATTTATCTTAAGTTTGTTATTTGATTTATCTTAAGTTTCTTCTTTTCTGCTTGATTCTTTGCTCATTGATTTCTTTCACATCTTGCCAAGTTATTCACAAATAGACAATTTCTTTTCCTCCTACTCTTGACTTGCTTGACAGTGACAGGTATCAAGAGTCAATTGCTCAATAGATATGTACAAAGCTGTACTGTAGGTATTTTGACACTTTCTTTTTAATTACATCTTATTTAATAGTTATATATTTCCCTCCTGCTTCACTTTCCTCCAATTTTTCTCCACACATTTATTGTTCATTTACATACATTTACACTAACATATAGAAAGGCAACTGCTCTATATAAGATTTATTAAACTGGAGATTTCCTTGTAACCTTAGAAGCAAGAATAGTAACAGAAAATTGATGGATAAAAGTGAATTAAGAAGAATAATGTAATGGTCATGTTTTAGGGAGAGAAACACAACATTATCTGCATATTCTGTGTAGTTCCTCTTCCTCTTCATTTTAGTAGCATGTGTTGAGTAAATATTAGAGTTATATTTTTAGACTATTCACCATACCTTTTTTAACTCTTATTTCTGTTAAAAACCAACAGCCAAGGAGATAATATGATATAAATTTTGATAGCATGTTTATCTCTTATCTTGCCAAGTCCCTGTGCCCATTTGATTTTTACGAGTGGGAAAGCTGATTATAGTTACTTTCTTGAAAAGAAAGAAATCTTGTTGATTCATTGTTTGTGTTTCATATATTCTATCTTCTTTTCTCTGGGTTACTATGTGATTCAACTATTTAGCATTAATCCTATTACTGGACGTGTGGAGGAAAAGCTTCCGAATCCAATGGAGGGGATGACAGATGAACAGAAGGAGCTTGAAGCAATGAAACTGGTGAACATGTTTGACAAACTCTCCAGGTACTAAAGGATACAGCATAATCATCCAGAAATGGGTTGTTAGTAGGAGAACAAGCTGAAAGAAAGCAGTTGGTTAAATCAAAACTTATTATGATACAAACTTTAAATGGATTCAGACAAGTTATCTCAAACTATTTAGTTTTCTTTTGACTAATTTACTACTCAATTTGACGGTTCTATTAACATTGGAAGAAATGTCTGTAGGCAACTGTGAACTCAGACGATGGTTGAAGAGATCAATTTATTCTTCCACATTTACCTGTATTATTATAATCTCTGTGCTGAAGGGGACCGAGGTGATGCCCTGCCTTCAAACTTTAGTAAATTTATGCAGGACAGATTGATTGTAATAGTTATTACGCCTTGGTTTTTAAAACATGTCTGGTCTCGCTGGAAAATCATGCTGTATATGAAAAGTGGAATATTTTAAGAGGTGAGAATAAGAAGCCTCTGAGAAAGGCTGAAATGATATCCCAAGTTAATAGTTCAGAATTTTTCCTTAAGCTTAAATTTCAAGCTAATAATAATGGTAGGGGGATATAAAGGGTGGAGGAGTAAATCCTTAGCAACTCCAAAGCTCTAAAATGGCCTCAGTCAGGTTCATACTATTCATTTAGTCACATGCACAAATGCAGATCTGAGTCTCTGAATAGCAAGTGTAGATTGGTATTTTTCAATCTTAGCCACTCTAGCATGCTGGTTGGGAAAATCTGGGAGGTGAAGTCCACACATCTTAAAATGGTTAAGGTTGAAAAATAAGAGGTATAGATTGCAGAGGCAGATTGCAGCTTTACCTGCTGATTTTCTTTCCCAGTAGCTCAGCATTCTACAGTAGTTGCTTTTTCATCATTTAGAAGCAATGCAGGCAGGAGTCCAGGAACGTTCTAAAGAATTCAAGAGATAAATTGATGCAATCTTCTCCCTGTTTCTGAATGTATAAGAGGGAGAGGAATGCAAGTCCAGACATTATTTAGCCACCAAGGATAATCAGAAAGAACTGCAGAGGAACTTGCTGGCTAGCTGATTAGAGGAGAATGTTAGAGGTATTACTTTCAGAATTATCAGTGGCAATTCTAACATTGGCTTGGCCTTGGTAAGGAACATTAAGAATCCCAAAATCATGTTCTTAGGTTGAGTTCAGACACCAAAGGGCTAAAGTGTATTGCAGAAGGATATGACTTGACATACCAGTTTCATTATACTAATTATTTTGTTAGGGCTTCAAAATTCTGTTTGTATTCTATGCACATTAAAACGCCACATAAGCCATATGTGGAAAGCATAATTTTATTACTTTAGACATCCCAATGGCACTCTTAAAATAAACAGAAAATGGCTACCTGGAAAATAGTAAGAAATTTGCATTTCATATTATTTAGTAGTATTTTCTGAAGAATATTCTCATGTACTGTATGAACTGGTGAAAAATTTGGAAAACAGCTTGTTAATAAGCTATCTTCTACTCATTGAATTTGTTTTCTAAGACCTTCACAGAACTGAGATTCAGGAGACTTAGTCATGTTTCTTTGGTAGCTTAAATGGATCTTAATAGGTTTGCCATATATAGGTTCTGAATCCAATATGAATTTCCAATAAATGTTTTTAAAAACTGAGCTGAAAAAGGTATGATTGGAGTCAAGATGAATTACAAATCACACATTTTTCATATAAAACAAATATCAATCACATTTCAAAGTGTCTGTTTCGAATTTTGTGTTTCATACCTTCTTCAAAAAATGTCTGTTAGCAAAACCAGTCCCTGTACATGCACTGTAAATCAATCTCTGGAAGTTTTAGGATTATTTTTACTAGGAGTAATATTTTGTTTAAAATTTAACAAAAGGGCTCAGACCCTCACATAAGATTTTCATGGCTTAATGAATGAACACTTTTGTTAAATTGTTAGGTGACTTTTCAGGGCAGTTTCTGTAAGGCTTTTCTCTAGGGTGATACCACTTTTTTTCATCACTGTTATTTCTTCTGTTTCTCCTTTGAAGACAGCAGATCATCAGACCTATGAGCCTGGATCCTGATGGTAATTTAACCTCTATCAATGTAACCTCCTTGGATGAAGCTGTCCATCAGATAGCTGAGCAGAGGTTATCATCCGATTCCGATTTGGAAATTGACTGAATCATCCTCTTCTATTTCTCACAAGTCTATGGACCTGCTACTTTCTGTATATATAACAGGACTGATCTTCTGATACAAACACCTGGAAAAAGATGGCTTAGATTCCTCCACTCAGATCCATCTAATTTCTGCTTTGGCAGCCCAATAGCACTTCTTCTCTTGAAAGCTTTTTACAGCTTTGTCTTTCTGACTATATTTTCTCCTCAGTGTTTAAGAGTTTCACCATCTGATTCATTCCAAAGATTTTCCAGCAGATTGGCAAGGATGCAAGAAAAGGCGGTTTCAAATGAGCTTATAGCACACGAAACACTAAAAGTACATGCTTGTAGTCAATTGTTTAGGAAGAATAAAAAGTATGAATTAGGAACATGTTAATCCCTGGGACAAGCACAACATTTAAAAACTCTATGTCATGGTTGGTACACATGGGAACTGTAGGCAAATATGAATATGTATGTATAGTAAACATGTCTAGAAATGTATTATAAAAAAATGTGAACAAAGTAAGTGTGCATTTTTATGAATGTATTGTGTGACAATCAATGTTGTAGCATACCATTTTTAGAATATCTCAAAGATGGTTGGAAATCTTCACGAAAAAGCTATTGTTGAAAGTATGGGCGTGTGCATGTATTTTGGGTATGTGTGTGCAAGGAAGTACGTTTAAATAAATATGGAAATGCAAGATTTCCAGGAAAGAAAAGGAGAACTAAAGACAGGCAAGCCAATAATTGCAGTGGAATGAAGAGTCAGCAAGTAGATCAGCTCTTTTGGATTCCTCTCCAGACAAGAAGAGAACTTGGATTGCCTACACACAGTTCAGTTTCTCCTCATGAAGTGTCCAGCAGATTTAGGGCTTTGGGAAAAGAGAGAGCACCATCTTTACCCAAACCGCAGTCAGTGTCTTTATGAATACAAGGTTTGGATACTTCCTTTTTTAATAACTTGAAAATTGCTTGCTAACTGCTTTCAGGTATTAGGAATCCTTGGAAGAACAGATTTTACAACAATCTCCTTCAATTCTTAGCAAAAGAAGTTTCAAATTAAGTTTAAGGACTTAAAAAAACCTTGTTGAATAAACAGCAAACAAAGTGATTAGAACATTGATTTTGGAAAGTTACAAATGAATTAAGGGTTCACATAAATCTGAAATAAAAATTTGAAATAATCCTTTCCAGGAGAAAAGGCTACCTTTTTGAATTCTTTAAACAAAACATAATATTTTAAAAATTGGATGCTAGAGAGAACTGATGATTACAATTAAAGGGAAAGGACATTTAAATTTGACTTACTAGTATAGAATCAAACAAAATACTTAAGTTTGGACTTTTTGAGGGAACTTGTGAACAATGGCTCAAAAGTTAAGTTTCAGAATGTTTACCATTATAAATAGACTGTGTTTAAAAAATGTTATATAAGAATCAGTTTTCCTGGATAAGACTGAGATGACCTAAAAGTAATTTAAAAATGATAGGCTACAAAAATGATATAGAAAAAGATACTACACTGGATATACAAATATAACTGGCTGATTTCTTAATAATTAAAAGGGATATACAATAATAAATGAAAATAATGAGCTGGATATCTTTCCTATATTGAATTTATAAGAAGCTTGTTAAAATTTTGAAGAATTTTGTGAGAATGAAAAAAATTCAAGTTCTAAAACATTTGAAGATTAAAAATCAAGTTTATTAAAAGTAAAAGGTAGAAATATAAAGTTGGTTTATTTGATCAAGTTAAAATAAATGTTATCTTTAGTAATGCTTAATGGACTTGTGCTGATTAGGACTAAATGAAGAAGTTTTAAGGATTTGTTTATAGATGAGATCTAGTGAGAAGAGATTTGCATTTAAGAGAAGATAATAAGATTAAAATTGTTTATGCTTGCGATGAAAGTTATTTCTTTATATTCTTTGCCCTTACTATACTTTTTCTTTTCTGTTTTCTGCACTATTTTTTCTGTTTATTCTTTTATTTTTTTCCTAGTTTGTATTAGCATTTAAATTTTTAATGGTAATGTTGAATAAAATTACCACACAAAATAAAATATGGGAATATATGGGAAATACAGAGATGTATTTTGCCCACAATGAAGTATATGTAGATACAGTATTTGCAGTAGAAGACTCTGAACTTTTCAGCCTAACACTGCATTTGTATTCTTCTTCCTACATGTTTAGTTTTCTGAAATAGCTTCGCTCTTTGTACTGTTGAGACAAAAGACAGCTTTATTTCCATAAATTATCTGCTCTATTATCTGTATTTTGATAGTATTTTGCATTCACAGGTTACTTTTATCTTTTACCTGAATTTAAAACTTCCCATTTAGAAAGGCACTCCATTTCTCAGCTTGTTTTTATTTTACTAGCAATTTAAAACTTAGCGCAAATGTAAATTAAAAATTTTCATTGGAATAAACAAACCCTTCCAATATCAAGATGTGTATTTCTGTCTATAATTATTTAGGTAGTGATTCTTAAAAACGGATGTTTATAAAAGATGTAAGACATAGCTAAAATCAATGTGGATGATTCCATTTACAGAAATATTATAGTCAAGACAATATTGAGTTGATAAGGGAACAAAATATCAATTTCATTAATTATATGTCCAATCTGTAGTGATTACATGTTTGGAATATCCAATCTGGTTTATTGATCTTTCATCCATTTCCAGTTTGGATTAGAAGAGATTTTGAAGATAACATAAGGCAGGAAAGGGAAATTTCTGACTTTGCTCAGATTTTGCTGGATTACATTTCAAAGCCTTTTTTACCTTAGCCTATTTTAGCTAAGGTTGTTGAGACCTGTATTCTATCAACGAACATCTGAAACCAAAAATCCTAAAAAGACACACCACCATCTCTTTTAAAGGAATAACAAACAGGAAACTGGTTAAATTATGTTGAGTCTGTTGAAGAAACTCACCAATGGACTGATGAAACGGAGTTATAAGAATTTTTTGAAATGTTAATAAAATCAAGGTCAGAATAAAAGGTTAAATGTAAGCCCCAAGAAATTAGTCAGATACTGAACTATTGTTAAGATAATTTTATTTTGTTTTGAATTGAACTGTAGTTGCAAATCCTACACATTCATCCAGCAGCTACAATATAGCATACCTATATATGCTAGTTTTTGCTAGAAATGTTGATGTATAAACAAGGTTTTTTTTCAAGTTACATAAGTGACATCTGCAAATTAATATACACATTATTTTTAAGAATTTTTTCTTTACACATAGATAAATAAATAAAGCTGGGATTCACTTTGATAAAAACTGCACTCCCAATTTGACTTCTTCCAAGTGGGTAGAAAATTGTGAATTTAGTATGAATGAAATAATACTATTGTTGAGGCAATGACTAAAACACCTCAGATCTGCGATACTTTTTAAATGACTCAGAAATAATTCAAATGGAAAAAGTAAAAAAGGGAGAAAATTAACGCCTTCTAAAAGGAGGTGGCAGTTAAACTGAAATTGTTTACCGCCTATCTTCAAAGAAAATAAAATTCAAATTATTTGCAGGATCCAATCTGGGTTAGTCACTGGAACCAGAGGTTTAGTCTTCATCAAATTATTTGATTTTCATTTCCCCAAGAGACATGAGAACATACCCTTCTCTGATGCATCAAAGAGATCCAAGGAGTTAAAATTATTATCTCCAGATAGTTCTTACTGTTATCTACTAGGTGAACAAAAATCCCCATCTTTTCACCCTGATCTGTGAATTTATCACTGTAACCTTTGACTGAGGAACACTTTACTTTTTGAGGAGTTAAATCTTTCCAAAAGTAGAGAATGCACTTCTATTTCTCCTTTGTATCCAGCTGAAAACACAAAGAGCATAAATTGATTATGACAACCCACACCAATTGTTGATGAGATTACCACCATCACCCCGAAAAAGTAGACGTGAGGAAGTAGGGACTGCATTTAGTTAAACAAAAATATTACTGCCAAATGGTAAAATACACACAAAGAACCAGCTTTAACCATACTTGGACTTAATTGAACCTGACAAGAACGGGCTGATGTCTTGCATCATATCATTGTGGAGTGTCAGACAAAACACATTTAACATATGTGCACGGCCTCTCAAAACACAGTTATGCTCATTTTACATTACTGCCATAGTATCCAATGTGAATTCCATGTGAATTTGAAAAACTTGCTTTTCTTGTGAAAACAAATATTTACAAATAAGTAAAGGAATTGGATCTACTTATAGAATTTGCTAAAATATTATCTTTATTATGTACCAGTTCTATCTTGATTAATGGCAAAATATAAGCTGGCTTGATTCATGTGTTGTGTCAAAATACATCTTATTATGCTGTATGAACCTAGTCATTGTAGTTTGTAAACCAAGATGATGTACAATCAACTGAAGTTTATTCAGTAAATCATGGCTTAATATAACTAAACCAAACCTGAACTGATACTCTATTTACTTCAATAGAATCTGAGAATCACATTAATTTTTTTCAGCTCAATGAAATATTCCTGCACACACATACAGGATATCTATTCATAAAGAAGAGATTGAAGCAAACTGCAACAATAACTACCTAACAAAAAAAGGATGCAATGAGCAGAAGGTGGGGCACTGACCAGAACTTTCCCTGCAAATTTTTCATTGCCTTTGCTTCTGAGAAGCCTGTAGGGAAGGTTGCAAACGGCAATCGTATAACTGCAGGATGCCGCAACTTTTCTGAGTGTGAGCTGGTTGCCAAGGAAATCATAATCACGTGACAGCAGGGTGCTGTGATGGCTGGAAATTAGACTGTCTTAAGTACCATTCATTCTGTTCTGATGCAACTTTGATAATTGAATGAGTGGTTGATATGCAAGGAATACCCAAATTATAATTTTATGGATTGCTTCCAAATCTCGAGTCTCACTCCGCAGAAGCAAAATGTTGGTAAAATGAACATAAAATGCACTATATAGTCACATAGGAGTATAGTACAGTCATATCCCTTGAGTTATCGGAGATAGAAAGTAATAGCATCCCATGGAATTGGGTGACTATAACAAATGCAAATAAAATAAATCTATATAACTATGATAAATAGTCCAATGAATAAAATAATGGTGTAGTCTATATTAAAGTCTAGTTAGTTTTCATAACTCCAGCCAGCAAGATAAAAGTGTGAGAGGCAAAGTTTTCAAATCAAAGTATCATACCTTTTCTTTTTCTTTCTTCATTAGTTCCTGTAGCTCCTTTTCCCAGCCCAATAATTCTACCACTTTTTCCACTCCACTGATTACATCTCCCAGTTCAGCTACATCATTGTGCCGTGACTGGGCCGCAAATGGTCCCACCAGGTCTCGATTGATCAGAACACGGGGGACAGAACCACGGACAGCTCCTGCTAGACTAGCAAAGGGCTCCACCTAAAATAAAGCATTAGAAAGGGGAGTGGAGAGTTGTCTCTCCTGTAAAGTAAAAATTGTTGCACTTTAGGATTTTTTTCCTATGAAAAAATAGTTACATATAGGTCTTCAAATGCTAAACTGAAAGCTTACACCATACTTCTCCTGAATTTGCCCTCTCCATATATGCTAAGTAAGATGAGTCATGTGTAAATCACAGGATAGCATTGTAAAAAAAGTAGTACTGTCAATATTTAAGATGATACTTTTATTCATATGCTGATTTTCCTAAGAGTCCTTGAAAGATATTTGAGTGAACCCTTCCAGCAAGAAGGCCTGCAATATTATTCCAGTGGAAGAAAATGAATTCTTAAGGCTCTACAGTAGGAGTATCCAACCTGGGCAACTTTAAGACTCGTGAACTTCAGCTTCTAGAATTCCTCAGCCAGCATGGGGAAATTTGGGAGCTGAAATTCACAGGCTTAAAGTTGTCAAGTTTGGACACCCCTGTTCTACAGTATCATGAACTTAAAACTCTGAACTTCTGGCCCATCTCTTTTGTTGATTGCTGAACTCTCTCATTCCCTTGAATTCTCATGGCCTTTTCTCTATTCCCCAGAGTCTCTGAATCACTGTGCCTTAAAACCCATCTCTTATTCTTTTCCCATGTTCATGAGAGCCCAGACCTCAAGGGATGTCCCAATGATAAAAAGCAGGTCTGCCCTAGGAAAGTCTGTCAAATGCAAGAAGAACCGATGAGGGAGCTCTTCTCCAAAGAATATAATGTCAGGCTTGACCACTCCAGTGCAAACAGGGCATTTTGGAATTTTGTCAGTCATCACCTCCCTCTGGAATGAAATCAGATAATAGGGATGTAAGTTTCCAATCACAAGTCACAAGACTGACATCACAACTCAAGGCAGCGCACACCAAAACTGCAATAAAAGCAAAGGCAATTCTGTGAACTTGCTGAAGCAAAAATCTAGGATTTCTGTGAAATATGTGGATCCATCTGAAAAGAAGAGCTAGTGAGTGTGGCAGCTATTGTAACTTCTTAGCTAACAAGTTAAAGGAGGCATAGCTTATGAATAGGAGCAACCAGGAAAAGTTGAGAATTGGAGGAGCATTACTGGCTGTCTTTGTCCTTATCAGTGTCCTCCTTGCGTTTTGGAGAAATCACACTGCTAACTTTGTGTTATATGTGAAAAGATGATGATGATCTGAGACTGTTTCATGAGAGAGATGGGCTAAAGAAGATGCTCTCTATGAAGTGAGGGTAAAGATGAAGGGCAGGCCTTCCCACTAGTCAATGTTCTAGTAGGACAAGGATTTCAAGGATTAAAGTGTTACCTTCTTGGAGGCCTGGAATCAACAGAAACAGTCTGACCGTACATTTGGATTAATATTATATATGTAATACTTGTACTATTCTTGGAGTGCTGTACTTGCTGCACTGTGGCTTACCCTGAAATCCTCTCCTGAATATGATCTTCGACAGACAGTACATGTAGCAGAAGCAAATGTGCCATGAGCTTCGACTAGTTTATCTGGAGGAATCCCAGCAACTATGACACGCAAGACAGAAAGATCAGATTTGGTCAAACTCTTCACCCACTGAAAAGGTATTTAAAATGGATGATGCCCTCACCATCATCATCTCCACCACAAAGATTATTGCTGTATAATTTGCTTTCAATTTATCTTCCCAGAGCCAGTGGCAAGAGGCTCACCTCTCTCCAGCCCATCAATGTTTTGTGTGTAGAGGCGCAGAAGGAGCCCTTTGTCAAACAGAAGTCGAAGAAAATAATGGGCATAGTTTGGTCTGTAATTGCCAGGGTACAACTCCTTAGCTAACCTAAAGAAAGGCTTGGGGTTCTGGAAAAAGTAGCTAAGTTCAAATATGGCTTCAGGGTATGGAATATTATACTGCTGAAGGTTACTGTATAGCCCACTCCCAGGGGACCTGCAAAAAGAAGAGCAGAGTAAAATTAGAATAATAATAGGTCAGAAAACCATGCAAGGAATCCCTAGCTTATCTTATGGTTCGCTATTTATATGGAAAACGTCTTTTAAAATCGGCTCACATAAATAAAGGCAAGCACTGGATTAGAAATGTTTTCTCCCAAGTTAGAAAACAGATTTATTAAGACGATGCACCAGAAGAAAGTCCATCGTGTATTGCAGGACTACCAAAGAGTGAAATGGAAATACTCAGAGCAGGAACATTTATTGCTCCAGAAGAGTTCACATATACTGTTTTCTCTGTATGTGAAACTCAAGTCTATATTTGCTTAACCATGCAATTAATATCACTAATTAAATCAAGGACAATGACATTTGTCAAAACATACAATAACTGCCTAACTTCTTAGTGATTGTTCAACCCAATAAAACATATGGAGGGGGGTCCATAAATTGGCAGTTAAAATCCTTAGCAGAAGAAATGCCTAGGTATGTTACTGAAAACATCTAATCCAAGAAATCAACTGATTAGAGTTCTAAGGAAAGGTGCAAACTGGTAAATGCATTTTATTTTGAGCTCAGAACAAAACAATTACATCCAGAATGTTTCTTTGGAGTGCTCCAAGTTTGAAGTATTTTAACAGGAAAAAAAAACTTGTCCCAACAAGTCACCACAAAATACAAAGCATCTGTTAGACCTGCTAATAGATCTACCTCTCCCAGACACGGCTTACTTTGCATGTATGTAGGTTTTAATGAACATGGGATAGGTTGGATGTGCTTTAAGGAAGAAGCTCACCTCAGTGAGCTTTAAGACAGTGGCAGCTGATATTTAATTTCTTTCTGCTGCTGTCCACAAGCTATCAAGCACAACCAGAAACACAACATTCAAATAGAATCACCTGAGACAACATAGAAGTGACTGGCCTGCCTGGTAAAATGAGTTCATATACAGGTAGTCCTCATGTAACATTCACTTGCTCAGCAATTGTTTAAAGTTACAGTGAGCTTGAACAAGGAATATTTACAATGGATCCTTGTAGTTGCAGTTGTTGCAACATTCCTGCACACACGATTGCAATTTAAGTGCTTGGCAACCAGCTTGCACTTACCATGGTGCAGCAATGGAGCAAGGTCAATGAGGAAGCCAGCAAGAGGCCACTAATGGCAAACACATGACCATTAGATGCTACGACCATGTATGATTCACCTAATGAAAAATAGGTGAATGGAGACTGCTGGAACTGCCATTGTAAGTCAGCACAATCATATGACATTGCAACCGAGTTCCTGTTCCCAATTACTATTGGTGAGGACTAACTGCAAAATAAGAAGATTTTTAATTTGCAACTAGTTTATAAATTCAGGGTCAGTTTGAACTGGTAGTTAATGTGTTAGTTCATGAGTGGGGAAACATGAGTTTTAGTCTTGACCTAAGCATGGAAAGCTAGCATAATAACCTTGGGCCAGTCTCCCCCTCTCAACCTTAATAAAATGGCAATGCCAAACCAGTTCTGGAAATGTTCCTGAAATAAACAGGTAACAGGAGTCAAATTTGATTGAACACTAAACAAACAAACAAAATCAGAAATGTGTTAATGTCTTAGAATAGCAAGATCAAATGAGAAAAAGAAGAAGGTAAAAGTCCAAATGATTCTTGGTCAATAATACTAACATTATTAACAACACAATGATTCTTGAGGACTTCCAAAGACAAACTCTTGAAGATACATTTCATTTAATCCAAGCATCTCTCTTTTTTGGCGAAGAACTATTGCCTTGCTAATTAAAAGAGGAAACAAAGCTTTGTATTGGGAGAGGCAGAAAAATAACACTGATACTTCCCTACAGTTCTAAAAAAATGCTCCCATTTGAGCCCCTATTATTTAACACAGAATGAAAACTACATGACACCTACTGAAAACAGATGAATGCTTATTTGGTTAAAGCTGACAAAGTCATATGAGTAGTTCATATGCTACCTGAAATCTGGAATGCCACTCGGAGTGCTGAGTCCTGCTCCAACCATTACTACTATCCTATGGCATTCTTTCTTCCGGATGCATTCCAACACATCTCTTAGGCTGAGCTTATTTCCACTGTTATTTCCTCCTCGTCCAGTTCCAAAAAACACTCTTGAGAATGTGGATAGGGACAAGAACCTTACTCCCTGGACCCTGCAGGCAACATAATCAGTAAGCATGCTCTACTGTAGATTATAAAGAAGCACATTTATATTAAAAGGAAAAAAAGGTACAATTATCCGTTCCCATTGCAAGTTCTCCATTCTCTCCCAATCAAATAACTGAAATCACTTGACTTCCCTAATGAAAGATGATACGGTCTAAGAAATGTTATACGGATTGCCCTTGGATCATGCCAAGGTAAAGGTAAAAATAATATGAGTTCAGCCAAGGATGATTTAGGGCTTTCTCATTCATGGACTGAAGTCAAGATGAAGGCAACTTCATGGGGATATAGTAGGAGAAAAGAGCTTGTTGGGCATATTTGTGCCATAGTTGGATTCCATGGTGAACCAAGTGTTTTTGATGATTAGACCTTTCTATTTAACGTTAAGGCCAAAACACTACAGTCAATGGCATCATTTCTCATATAGCATCTCATAGGTTCGCTAGCTCTTATTTTTTTATGCAAAAAATAACTTTTCACATGCTATGTAAAGCATGGCATTCACCAAAACTTTTTTTTTTGCACCTCGGGATGCTTTGATAGACTTCCAAGAGCAGCATATTAGACATGCCATATCTGCATGATTAAAGCTGATTAAAGTTTAATTGCTAACAACAAAGTTGGGCCTTGTTATGCAGTATGAAAATACTTAGTTGAATGGAGACAATATCTGAAATATATTACTGTGACTTTCCTCCAATCGGCACTAACACAACTTCAGATGCAAGAAGTGGCACTGGCTATATAGGATAGCCATTCTCCCAAAGGTCTTACTCTACTGAGGACACTGCCTCTGTCAGAGCAGCAATACAGAAAATATCCCATATCATCTGTCCTACTGGCCAATTTATTTAGCTGTATTTGCCAAACATTTAGAACCTGTTCTGAAAAGGAAGGATTTTACCCTGGTTCCCTTAAAACTGGATCTTTATGGAAAACATAGAGGACAGCTCTGATAAATACGCTGGAGATTGAATGCAACCCAACTTCATAAACATTTTCTACATAGAATCATCATTAAACATAGATATTACCATGTTTCCCCAAAAATAAGACACTGTCTTATATTAATTTTTTCACCCAAAGATGCGCTAGGTCTTATTTTCACGGGATGTCTTATTTTTTCACCGAAGCCGTCCAGAACCAGAAGTCCGAGGCCTTATTATCGGGGAGGTCTTATTTTCGGGGGATGCCTTATATTTCAGTGAGAGGCAAAACTGTAAGGAGGTCTTATTTTTGGAGGATGTCTTACTTTCGGGGAAATAGGGTATGTCCTTGTTACAAAAATAAAGCATTTTTACATTATTTTAAGTAATTTTAAATTTTATTACTCTTTACTTATCAAAATGTATACTTTGTGACTGTACGTTGTATTATAACCTGTGGTTTGGAATACTTAAAACTATTTTATATTAAGTTAATGGTATTTTAAAACATGTATCATTTTATGGAGAGAATAGCCTTTTACATGTTTTCTAATCTAACACCACACAGAACAAGTGTCCTCTGGATCCTTTCCTTCTGCCCTTCTGCCAGCAATAGGACTATCATGAAAATGAGAACTTTGAACCTGAACGGTAGCTTATTATAGGCTCACAACAAACAGTCAAAAATCCCCTAAGCTTTAATGAGCCTTATTCTTAAATAAGATTTAATAGAATTTCAAGTTAAAGAATATTTACAAAAAGGATATCCAGGCCTTACCTTATCCCAGACAAGTCTGCTGTGTTTTTAAAGCTACTTTCTGAAGTCTTCTGCAGCAAATGTTTTCCATGAGGAAAGCAGAGGACAGATCTTAATGGAAGTAAGGGAAGATTTTTGCAGGAAGTCAGAATGGAAGATTTTCTAAAATGCTGATGCTGGGCATACATCCAGGGATCCAGAGACTTCCATCCTAAAAATAATTAAAAAATTTTTTTGGGGGGGATAAACATCGAAAGAAAAGAATCACTTTGTAGAGGAATGACAAATAATTTAGTTCAGCTAAATAAAATTGTATATGGTTAATACTTTCTGTATTGGAATAGTTTCATCATTGCTTATCATATATTGCAATTTATACATACAGGAAGAAACCCGCATTTGCTTACAATTTATGCAATACAGTACAAGTAAAAATAAGCAAATCGAGCTTTATTCCTAGTGATATGAAGATTTCAGTTCAGTTTTCTTGGAAACAATAGAGAAGTGGTGTGTCACTTCCTTTTTTTCTGGGATAGTCTTCAATTTACCCCTTGCATTTTCCAGCCTTGGGGTCTCCCATTCACATTCTAAATAAACACAACCCAGTTCAACATCCCAGCTCATTCAAGGCAGTGCTATCATCTATTGAACCATGCAAGAAGGGAACAAAAATGCGAACCCAGTTGGAGTGCCTGCTGAATTCCCTAGCAATTGATTTGGTACTGGGAAAATAATGTGTTCTGCAAAAAAACACAGAATCAAAACAGCGCTAATACTTAATTAAAGATGTCACAACTTAGGGTTAAAATACACAATTTATTAGGAAGTGTTTCCAGATTCAAGTCCTAGAAACTCTTATTTAAAAATTGTAGCCAGCAGAGTCAAAATTACCAGCTTTATTATTATTGGGTCACTCAAGAACTGGATTATTACACAGCATTGTTTTCTATAATCAATTTTTCCCTTTGTCATTCATAATATAACTTCCCTATATTTGTCCACCTAACGTCACAGACTTCCATAGCCTTTCTGAACCCTGATATGTTTTTCCCAGATCAAGTGAGCTGCCTGAAGCAGACTGAGACTTACCAAGTAATCTCTGTAAACTGGCAGCCTGAAGCAGAGTTTTCCTTGCAGAGACTCTGAAATGCAACCTCCAGTTCATTTCCCTTCAGTGGCCTAGTCCTAAATCAGAAAAACCAAGAGAAGGGATTTTTTAAAGTATTGCTGTTACCGGGGCTGTTAAAGACCTGGCACTATTCAGCCAGTGGCTGTGATCTAAAGACTAATTTAGAACATAGTGCAAAACAGCACTGCTCTGTTTGCTTTCAATTATCTTGAGCCAGGAAGCATAACTGAATGCTCTTTACCACAATGTTTCTAATAGAAGGACCATAACAGTCTATTTTATCAGTATTTGAGTACTGTATTATAATAATGTGATTAATTTCACTACTGCCCTCTTACTAAACCTCTGAAAAATTAGACCGGAAATGAAATGCAGCAGCACCTATGCCACAGAACACTTCGGGAGTCTGAAACGGTTATAGCTTTCTTTCTTGTCCATGGGCATTGCTCTGCTTTGCCTGTGCCCCAACATTTCCCTTTCAAGGGGAAGGACCTGCTACGGGTTAAGCAAAGCAATATTGAGGGTCGGAATAGGGGATACGGTGTGTTTTGGTGTAGATCTTGCTGAATGTAAGCTTTCCCCAAAGGCTCCTGCTTTCACTCCCCAAATCATCAGAAACATTTTCAAACCCACCCCATTTTTTTCTGACTGCTGTCAATCTTGAAATGCTAAGAAACTAACATGAATCAGCCAATGTTACCTTTAACTAACCAAGGGAAGAATGTTAAAAAATGGCATCCAGCCAGTCCCATTTCCTTATTGTTGTTAAACAAGCTATACGACTTTGTCCATGAAATCACCAGGAATTGAGCTCAATCCAAAGGAGATTTCGCCTTTTCTCCCAAAGCACCCTTCTTTCTTCAATCATTTACTGCAATGTTACATTTACATGGAGCTGCCTATGAAAACTACAAGCAAGCTAACCTGGTCAAAATACAACAATTCACTTGGTGTTAGGTGAGAGCCACCAGTGCCATACAACAGCAGTGCTATAAGCATGAAATAATAGTAATAATAATAATTTATTGCTTATAGGTCACCCAGATTCCAGCAACTCTGGGCAGTTTACAATTGACAAAACATTTTAAAACAATACAAAGTGCATAAAAACAGCATTGGCTTTAGTAGGCCCCCACATACAATTTAAAGAGCTGGTCCTTGTCTATAGAGCTCTCTGTCACTTGGCACATGAATATGTGAAAAACTGCCTGCTTACCTCACCTGGTAAATTCAGTCTGGGGGTTGCTGAATCCCATCATCATATGAGATCTGAGGAAGAGAACACACTGCTTTTCAGTATGAGCCCTCATGTTTTGAAGCATGGTTCCTCCTAAGATTAACTTGTGCTCTGAGAATTTTCCAGAGAGTTTTGAAGACCAAAGTCTTTGGACTTTTTTTATGAGGCAAGGCACCTGGTTTTTTTCTGAATACAGAAAAATGCAAAAATAAAAATCCAGGTGCCTTGCCTCATAAAAAAAGCCTGATATATCACCTGGTACATACCAAAAAGGAGAGGGAAGAACCTATGGTTTAGTGGCTAAGATATTAGCCTAACATGTAATCCAGCCCAGGTTTGAATCCGATCAATGGTATGCCTCACCAATAAGCTAGAAATGGCCATCTGAGATTCATTCTTTCTTTCTTTCTTTCTTTCTTTCTTTCTTTCTTTCTTTCTTTCTTTCTTTCTTTCTTTCTTTCTT
>JANHFO010008293.1:15309-26564 GCA_032468095.1 Pareas carinatus | reverse complement strand
CTTCTCTTCTCTTCTCTTCTCTTCTCTTCTCTTCTCTTCTCTTCTCTTCTCTTCTCTTCTCTTCTCTTCTCTTCCTTCACTGATTATATTTTTCTAGGTTCCAGCCTTCTCTCTGATCAATTTAACTAGTTTTATATATCTTTACATCCATTACTTATTCTCTTCCATTTATTTTCTTCCTTTTCTTCTTCCTTTATTTGTTTGTTTGTTTGGGGTGTGTGTGTTTGGTTTTATCTAATCTACCATTAACCTCCTTAAGTAATTTATAGTTCAAATATACAATTTCATTTAATATACAACAAACCAAAATATTATTATTCCATTTCAACATAATACATTTATTCCATTAATATATCTTATACATTATTAATTAGAATATTTATAATCCCTGTCTCCTTTTTTTTTTGCTTTAACTTTTAACTTTCCATTTCTTATAGTAATTTCATATACATAAATATTTCCTTTATACTCAAATAACAGAAAGAGCCATGTGTTTATGTTTTGAACTGTGAAAATGTAATAGTAAAATAGTAGGAGCAGTCCAAAGAAAAAGTTCAGATCCCGTATTTTTTTAAAAAAAACCATAGTGTTATGTTTGAATTCGAAGTGTTTACTAAATAAGACTGGCCTCTCCATCTCATTGCTGGTCCTTGGGTTGAGAATTATAGTAATCCACACTATTTACCTGGAAGCTGAAGTTTCTCATAATTGCCTATGAATTGGGGAGAGGGATGTTTACCAAGAATAGAATGGGTGTGTGGAGGTTTTTGAAGGTTAGCTATTCTATTAGCTATTGCTAAAAGACTCAGGAGGTACAGAGCTTATCTCTGTTGTTTACCTGGTTATATTTATACTCCTCCTCCTCCCTCCTTTAAAATAATACTTAAATTGGATTATGTTTTTTTTTCTATTTCCATCTCTATCCAGTTTCCTCCTCTTTTCCTCGCCATCATCTATTTTCTTTCCCTCTTCCTTCTTCCTCTGTGCAACTATCTCCTGAAAACATCATTGTCCTGTGTATTCCTTCTTTTTCGTTTCTTCTGCTGGAGGAAGAAAGGCATGTGTGTGAGTGTGTTTTGGTGTTGGTGTCTGCAATGGTGGTTTGTATGTATGTTAAAGAAAGGTTGATATGTACCAATGAGTGATATGTACTATATACATTGGGTGCCCTATTTTACAATTAATTTTAACTAATAAGTTAATACAAACATTTGGGGGGCCTGACCTTGCTCTTTTTTAGAAGATCCTTATGGCAAATGTAAATGTTTATCTGTGTGCACTTTATCATGCCTACATTTGTTGAAAGGGGAAATTTCCAGGATTGGTTTCAATTGAAGTTGGCAATCCTGGGTTGACAAGGTAGAGAAGTGGGACAGGACATGTATTTTTGTTTTTATGGATTTTTTGTTAATTTGTATGCCACTCAGAGTTCATTGGAATTGGACAGCTACAACAGGATGGGACGGGGCAGGACGGGGCGGGACAGCACAGGACAGGACAGGAAGAATACATACGTACGTATGTACATTAAAATAAATACATTTCATTATGTACAGAAAAATTCTAGGCTAATTTCCATGACTCCAAGCTATTCATAAACTATTTGGAATTGTATTATAAAGCTAATTTGTGACTAGTGTGCTCAACACAGAACTAACTAGTCTCATATTCATTTAGAACTGTATGCTTTTCTTCTGGCGATTCTTTCAGGATTTTATGATTTTTAACAACTTTGCATTTTATCTCTTCCACCAGTGCATGTTATTTGTTAAAGCTAAAAAGAAATGCCTGCCTTTTCTCTTTTAAAAAAATAAAGTTTGATTATTTTTAACATCAAATGAGGTTGATCTATCTCCTAAAAGAAGTAGAGGGTGATTTTTCTGGTCACACACCTCTATGCTACAGAGCCAGCAGGCAATGCTATACAATTTTTATCCCCTTTCCCCCCTTTTGTTTGCCAGTAAGATCAAGGTATACATAGCTGACAACTTGCAGGCCACCATCCACTTTGACAGAGATCATCTTGAGCAAGGTGAATGGTTTAAATACCCCTAGTCAGTTGTCAAATAATAAAAAATATCTGCCACTGCTTTTGGCAAGAAACAGCATGAACTGTTTCTAGAATGCGCATATATCAAATCATTACTGATGCTGTTGTATGGTGTAAAATCTTTGACCCTGCTTGAATGATTTGAGGGTTTCCAAACACTGTTGCCCATCAGGTAGTGCCTGACTTATGACCATAATTGATTCTAGCATTTCCATTGCTAAGCAAGACAGTTGTTAAATAAATTTTGCCCCATTTTACAACTTTTCTTGCCACAGTTGTTAAGGGAATCACCGCAGTTATTATATTGGTGGCACAGTTGTTAAGTGCATCTGAGTTTTCCATTGATTTTGTTTGTCATAAAGTCAGAAAAGGTTATCATATGACCCCAGGGCACTGCAACCATCAAAAGTACATGCCAGTTGCCAAGCATCTGCATTTTGATCATGTAATCATGGGGATGCTACAATCGCCATTAGCATGAAAAACAGTCATAAATTACTTTTTTCAGGGCTGTTGTAAGTTACAACGAATGATTGTAAGTTCAAGACTATCTGTACCTTAATATTTGGTATTTCATATTGGGTCTCTTCGGGGAGAAGGGCGGTATAAAAATACGAAAAATAAATAAAATAAATAAATAAAATGCAAAATGAAACAAGAATGATGCTGCAAACAATCTATGACTGTAATTTAAATACAGAAGTCTCAAATGCAGTGATTTGGAGTCCAAATTTTGGACACAACTGTTGAATGGTCTTCACCAACTTCTTTATCAATTAATCTGGAAACCATGCCCAGTGGATTGAAAAGTATCAAAATGATCAACCCCAGAGAAAATCTTTTGAAACCTCCCGATAGAAAGAAAACACCTGTCTTACAATGAACAAAACTAAAAGAACGTGCTACAGCCACATTTAGGTTACTCTGTAAGGCATTATCAGATGTGAGCTTAAGGACTTTAAATTCAAGTTCACTTGCCATTTTTCTGGGAAGCTAACAGCACCTCCGCATATAGTCATGCTGGTTACATGTTCACACAGATGTCTTCAGACAATGCTGGATCCCTTGGCTAAGAAATGTAGATGAGCACTGTCCCTTGGCACGACTGAGCAAGGAAAACCTTTACCTTTATATTACCGTTAAGATGAGGGTGGTAGAAATAATTAACAAACACCTGCATGAAGGCAAGAAGGCAGGGCAGGATGTGTAGATCGAGAGGTTTTTTAAGTAAAGAGATTTGGAAGCTATATACTGAACCTTGCTGCTACAGTATCAATCGACAACATTCACATGGTGACATAAATGACATAATCATCACCAACAATGGATGTACTTTGAAAGTTAATGGACATTAGGGAATAACACACAGTCCTTCCCCCAAATGAGCTGCAATACTGAGGTTTCGCTGTAATGGTTTTCATTAGAATTGTAATAAATCAGGGATAGAAAGAATAGAGTTGGATAATACATTATTCCAGCTGCATGATGTTTGAGTAAATATGCTAGTTTTGTATAGCTGGGAAAGATCTAGCCCTGCATAAGTGTAGCTGGAATAAATATATTTAACCATTATTCTCACAGTGCTGATTTTCAGATTGTAATTTAGGGAGACACCTTTTTTTCTTCTCTGTGTTGTACTATGATAGAACTGTAATCTCTGAGAATACCTGCGAACCTGGTATATTATATTATACTTGGTATAAGGATCTGTATTTCAATTGGAATGGATTTGGAATGGAATACTGTTTAATGGTTCGGCTATTGAGTTTACTTATTCCTCTCATTGTCACAGATTTACTTTAGATAATTTGCCTTATAGGATTTTTTTGAGGATTGGAAACTTGGTATGACATTCTGAACTCACTGAAAGATATTTTGCTAAAGTACAGTTCCATCTTTTAAGATGATGTTTTTCTAGTCTTTGTTTCCAGAGAAAAATGAGGAAAAGTGTGTGGGCAATGAATTATGTCTCAAAAACCAGCAAGATGGTTAAAATAAGAATCTTAGTGATTTGTTCTCAAGATTCTCACAGAAGTAACATAACTTATATAAAATGAAAGAATAGAACTGACAACAGAATTTAGAAGATTGTGTACCAATTATTTTGCATACATTTAAATGACAGGTGCCAGCCTTTTTGTAAGTGAATTTGGTGGAGTATAATAACTAAAAAATAAGAATTAAAATGTATGTTAAAAATTAAAGCCACAATTTTGATTTTGATTTTAAATCTAGTATGCCTTAAATGAAGGAAGTATTTTAATTTATTCTTATATTGCTTTTAAAATAATGACAGTTAAAAAAACACAAGGATAAAAATACATGCATTTTCAAAGAAACGGGAAAAAATACACATAGAAGATGTTTCTTTAAGTGGAGAAATGCAACAAAGGAAGGAAAAAAACAAGATATATCATTTTAGGTATAAATAGCTACAATTCTATGTATAATTTTCTATATTTTTATAATATTTTAACCTACTGTGTTTTGTATAAATGATCTCCATATTTTATATTAGTCCATACAAAGTCTCTGTATATAGGCAATCCACTCATAGGTGCAAAGTACAATGAGATCTTTAATCTATTGGTTGAAAGGGACCATACAATTAGCTTTCCCATGCTGCAATTTTTTGGCCACAGTAAAGGCATGAAGACTTTATTTACGTTGTCCAGTTGCCAGATTCCAAGTACTAGAGATGTAGTTGAAAAGAATATTATCATCAGAAAATTTTAACTTTTGTCACACAATTATATTTATAGAATCCAGTACTTTCTCTGAAAATTTGTGTAAGACATTGTAAAAATGTATGTTTTGCAGAAACATTGTCCTTGTTATAGCTCCAACCAAACCCTGTTTTGTGTTGTCCTTTTCTATATAAATGTAACTGAGTCCAATATAATCTAAGTATCATTTTATGTTGCGTAAGTTGTAATTTGAAATCAATTTACACTCTTGGTATAAAAGTTAAAATGTTCTCTCACTGTCGAGGCAATATAGGAACTTATAATTCTTTATTCCATTCATTTCTTAATATCTCCATATCAGAGCACAAAATTTTATAGAAACTAATAGTAAGTTTTTCAGTTTTTAACAGGGTTAACATTGTTCTGTATCTCAGATATAAATAAAGATAATATTCCGATTGATACGTCATTCATACTAATGTTTCTTCTATTGTTACAGTTGTGGATTCCTACATTTTAGGCTCCCAATAAATGAGAGTTGGTTTCTATTTATGCATGTACCTTGTGGATCACGTTTGTTTCTAGGTATTCTTAAAAAGAATTTAAGACAGCCTTTCACTCTGCACAGAATGGTATCATTACTTTCTTTTTAATGATATGATGGAGACCATATATTATGTGCTATCCAGATTCAGAAAGAATTGAATAATGTATTAGCCATTTTATACCAATATTTATATTTGTATCTAGTGTATTTTCTAGTATCCTAATAGAAATGGAAGTGTGATTTTTTTGCTTGGCTGTGAACATTTTTGTGATGAGTTGTAGAACTACAACCTCTAGGATTTCAAAGCAACCAAATAGAAAACACAATTTGTTTCTCTTTTGCTACACACAACTAATTTTAAATCGCACAATCTCTTTGCATGGCATACAAAAAATGTTTCTACTAACATACATTATCCCTCCATGTTTTAATGTATGTCATACCTTCGCCGCTGTGTTGGGAATGAGTTATTGAATATTGAAAGACAGTTGTGAGAAAACAATAGAAGGAAGAAATTGTTTGCTATCATTTCAGAGACATGATAGGTTTTAGAAGCTGAGGTAAGATTGAAATAATAACAAACAATTTTTTCAACAAATTTGAGTTTTGCAGCTGAATTTACACAGCTAAAGACCCTTAGTACCATTCTGTTTCAGGAGCAAATAATAGAATTAGATGAATGGCTTCCAGATGGTATGATAATCACATCCAACAACAGAACAAAGTATTTGACTACATCTTGCTTTAGTGAGAGATTTGCTATGTTGTCACATTTTGCAGATTCATAGTCTGTAACGCTATTCTATCTTTCAGTTTTATTTTGCACCCTCCCCTCAAATAGTATTTCACAATACTTAGAGATCAGCAATGGAAATGTTGGCAGACAGCACTTTCCCAGTTCCCTTTCACATATAATTTGGACTATTTGTGCTTGTGACATCCTTGCAAATTGAAGAGCCTAAAGCTGATGTCATTTTCTGCTTACATGTTTAATTTCAGAGAATTCATATTCAGCTACTCAAACTGACATTATTAATTTCTTCTATATCCTTACCTAAATTAAACCTTGGCTTGACATGTTGTAAGGTTTTAAGAATTTGTCATTTTAATATTGCCACTTTATAATATTTGCTTTTAATTGTGTTTTTAATTTCATAGATTTTTGTATTGCATTGTTTTATTGTTGGCTGTGAACCGCCCTGAGTCCGTTGCATGGAAAAGGGCGGTATATAAATTAAATTATTATTATTATTATTATTATGATGATGATGATGAGGATGATGATGATGATGATGATGATGATGATGATGATAATTCTTTTCTTATGAATAGTATGAATAGACTATTTGTCATAATGAAAATAATCACTATGTAAAATTCCGTGTTTAATGGCTTATCTAAAAGCTGTTCTGGTACTTTTCTTCTTACAAATATTCTTTAATATTATTTTTCTTTGTTCCTCTCTATGATTTGTATATTAAAACAAATATATATCTAAAAAAGACTTGCTTATGATAAATTGTTCTGATTAACATGAATTATTCCACAGTCAATTGGTCAATTCTCTTATGATGTGCTGTATAATTTTCTCAAAATGTTCTCAAAATATATGTCTGTAGTCTGTGTATTTTAGTTTCATATTTTTCTGAAGGGACTATATATCAAAATAGATATTGCTATAGTTGTTAATTCTACAAATTATGAATTACCATAATTTGTTGATAAAATATTAAATAGACAAACATTAAAATATGTTTAAAGTTGTTTTCAATAAATAAACCAGATATTATACAAATACATTGAAGTTTAGCTTGACAAAAGAATTCACTTTTTATTTATCTTATAGTCATTCTTAGTACATGGAACTTACTTTACTATTCTAATAGAAGATATTGGCAAATTACTTTCACTGTCCAAAAAATCCAATGTGTATGTGTCCATAAAACTAGCAGTTGACTTGAAGGAGTTATTAAAATAAAAGGAGTTATTTAAATAAAAGGAGATGGGAGAGGGAACGTGGTGGAGAAGGATGAAGAAGAAGGTGATTTCTGTCTATTTTTTTTCTTTTCCTAGTCATTCTCAGATATTTCTTTGTGATCAAAACTCATGAACAGGTAGAGTTTGAATCCAATAATATCTGGTAATTATAGCAATATCAAAATCTAAAATAAGCCATTGTTGGAAAAGAGAAATATATTTAAGAAAATATGATAAACATATCATCTATGTTTATTAAAGCAAGTAACTTTGTAAGCAGATCATGAAAATTTTAGGGAATATATTTCAGTATAGTTATTTTCGGTTTTTCAACCATGGTTCTCAAAGTAATTTCCATACCTATAACATGCATAAAATGATGATACCCAAAACTTATCATTGGCAGAATAATTGTCCATTGATATTCATTATATAATTGAATCCTTTTTTATTTATTTTCACTGATGTATCACTCCAAGATAAGATATATCAAAATGTTAATGAATATTTCACTACAAAACTCTCTAGTTCACGTTTTAATTCTTGATATAATCCAATATAGCTCACATTACATAATAAAATGATAATTGTACAATTTGTCCTGAATTTTAATTAATTGTTCAAATAACAAATATGATGTCAAATATAGAAAACAAGCAATAGGAAAGCCAAGTAAGTCATTTTAGCTCTCAAATGTTTTTTAAATCACATCATTCATATTGCTTTGTGAATAGCAATACTTAGGATGTTCTTGTTGTTAAAAAAACCTACTAAATGAAAGCAAAGCTTTAGCAAACTCTTTTACTTCCTGCTTTTGTTGCTTCTGAGTTGTTGAACTGCTGCATGAGCAAGTCAATGAATCTTCTGACCTCTAATACTAGATATCTTCTTTAAATTGAACTCCTGCAGCTAGTAAATTTATCCCATGCTGAAGTAATGTTTCAGTACTGAAGTTTCTCAAAAGTAACAAAAGGAACATAGTTTTGTATTGAATTTAAGTTAAAGAGATAAAAGGTTTCAGGAATTCTGACTGCAACTTGATTTTTCTCAGAGTCATACTGTGAAAAGTTATTGTAGCTGTAATTCAATAATTTTCTGGTGAGAGATAGAGTTCACCAGTGTGGTTACAAGGACGTTATGATTTCTACTTTGTTCATGTGTACCACACACAAAAATGTATGTGAACTCCTGTTTCTCTTGGTGTATGAAATATCTTTAAAAAGCCATATAAAGAGCAATATATGAAAACATAAAAGTGAAATAATATGATGCTAGTGATGATATCCTGCTGTACCGGCTGGAGGGGTTGGGAGTGGGAGGTACCATTCTACGGTGGTTCTCCTCCTACCTCTTTGGCCAGATGCAGTCAGTGTTGAGAGGAGGGCAGAGGTCGACTCCTCGGCATCTCACCTGTGGAGTGCCACAGAGATTGGTCCTCTCGCCCCTCCTGTTCAACATTTATGTAAAGCCGCTGGGTGAGATCATCCGTGGTTTTGGGGTGGAATTCCATCAGTACACTGATGATACGCTGTGCATCTCCATCCCAGGCCATCCCAACGATGCTGCGAAAGTGATGGCCCGGTGCCTTGAAGCCGTGCAGGTCTGTATGGGGAGAAATAGACTCAAGCTCAATCCCTCCAAGACTGAGTGGCTGTGGTTTCTGGCGTCCCGATATAGCCAGTTGATTCCATTGCTGGCTATTGGGGGTGAAATTCTGGCCAATTCTGGGGGTCCTTCTGAATGCGCGCTCTCCCTTGATGACCACCTGGCAGCCGTCGCCAGGGGTCTTTTATCAGGTTTGCCTGATACGCCAGTTGCGGGACTCCCTACGAATGGTCACTCAAGCGTTCATCACTTCCCGCCTGGACTACTGCAATTCTCTCTACATGGGACTCCCCTTGGGACACATCCAGAGACTCCAGGTGGTGCAGAATGCAACCGTGCAGGGGATTATGGGAGCTAGTGGTTGTGCCCACGTGATCCCCCTCCTGCGTGAGCTGCACTGACTGCCTGTGGCCTTCCGGGTGAAAATAAATAAAAATAATTTCAAATGATATGGAGTGAAGATTTTTAATTTGTCATTAACTAGCTGAAAATAATTAAATATATTGTATTGTATTTGTATTTATTAAATTTCTATACCTCCCTTCTCTCCAAAGGGATTGAATATATAATGTCATGTTAAAGACTAAAAGTCAATGCAAATCTTGAACTAAAAGCGAATATCAGGAAATTTGATTAAAATAGAGTAGAACACTGAATTGAATTATACATTTCAATCAGTTATATATTCAAGGCATATTATTAAAAATCTATTCTGATTTAGTGATCTCATTAAAATTCAAATATATACTCTATGCATAGTTAAAACCAAATTTTGAATATAGTGTAGTATCAGTATATTAAATTATAGTTGAACATTTATTTCCTGTTTAAGATGAAACTTGGGTAAGATTTATTAAGGTTCAGTGAAGAATTAGACATCCTTTTCGGTAATCAGTGTATAGTGTTGCAGCAGTCATCATATATACAGCTAATTCAGTATACATTGTGGGAATAAATTGCTTGTTATAATTTTATAAGAATATTAGAGGTTGAAGTGGAAATTTTCAACATTTAAGATTTATTTCATACAATGAATGATTGTGAATTATTTTCCAGAACTGTTGAACTTTAAAGAATTTCCACTAGATTTGAAAAATGATTTGATCTTCTCATTGTATTTACAGCCATGTTGTGAAAACACACTGTTCATTTTAGCAGTAAAATGTAATAATATACCAATAATAAAATATCTTATACAAATTGTTTCTGATTATGTAATGAAATATTCTATTTGGAAATGTGCATATATAAGTGCACGTACATACAAACACACACACACACACACAGATACATTGGAGATATGTACTAGATTAATCTAAATACTAAATACAGAACCACATTAATCTGATTGTAAAATTTTGGGACAAGTCCAAATTAAAGTTGAAGTGTTCTCCAAGTGCTCTGGGTGTAAAGCTTCTAAAGCTTCTTGAGACTCTCACAGTATTATCCAGATTTTTGAAGCCCAGATGTGAAAATCATAGTCTGTGAAAAATAATAAGTATATGCATGGATTTTTTTTCTTGGAAAATGCTTTATGATATAGTTTTCCCACCACAGCTTTTTTGAATTTTTTTTTTTCCATGTCACATTGTGAAATTGTACTTTCTGTAATTTTGATGCCATGTGAAAACAAAACAAAATATAAGCAGAAGCTGGAGGTCCTGAAAAGGAGGTATCTACACAGTTTTAGTACTAAGATAATCTAAAACAGAAAGCACAAAGAAAGAACTCTCATTGAGTGGACCTTAAATAAATCTTAATCTCATTTCTTTCTTATTCCATCTAATATAAACTTCAAGTTGTTCAGTGAATAGTCTGAAAAACTCATGGAGATAGCTTCAGCTAATTAAGGTTCTCTCCATTATAACTTGTGCTTGGTACTTTATAAAGTAGTAGTTCCATCTTTATTTCAGAAATGTTCAAATGTTCAAAACTAAAAATGAAAGTTCATTTCACAACGTCAACACAATACAATCCAACAAATACAATGTGTAATACAATATGCAACACAATGATTTCACAATATCAATTCAATATAATAGGCAATCATCAACAGATCTTTGATTCCATGTTCGTGGTAATTATATAGACACTTTTTTGGCATGCAATATTGATGACTATATTCTCAACCCTGATTTACATTACAAAAAAAAAATCCAGTGACTATAGGCAGTCCTTGACTTACAAAAATTGATTTGAAGTTACAACAGACACTAGAAAAGGTACTTACAAACCAGATTTCAAGATGTGGACACCAGCCTGAAGATGACAAATAGGACCTCGCTGAAACATCATCAAGATACTCTCAATCTGACTTCCGGTTGGCTCCGCAGCGGCGAGAAGACGGGCTTTTACGGCTCGCCGGTTTCGGGATCGCGTCGGGCCGCCT
>JANHFO010008291.1:7755-18334 GCA_032468095.1 Pareas carinatus | reverse complement strand
ATATTTCAGCGAGAGGCAAAACTGTAAGTAGGTCTTATTTTCGGAGGATGTCTTACTTTCGGGGGGAAAGGGTATGCCTTGAAGGGCTTTATAGATAACAGCCAACATCTCAAATTCTTGTTTGGAAGCACACTAGACTCAGTGCAGCTCACAGAGCAAAAGTAACATGGGCTTACTGAAGTGTGTTCATTTATTACTCTGCTGCTGATTCTGAATTTCTCATAGCTTCTGGGCTGTCTTCAAGAGGAGCCCCACATAGAGCACGTTGCAGTAATCTAAGGTATGAGTGATTGTGAACAGTGTCTCCTAGTTCAGGAAACGGTGCCATTGGCACACAAAATAATGTTGTGCAGTAGAAGCAACTGTCGCCTGCTCTTTGAACAGGAGCTATAAGTCCAACAACACACCCCCTTGACTATGTACCAGTTCTGTTTGGGTTAGCGCAACTCCATGCATAATGAAAGATAGAACAATACTGGATAAAGGAGACCCTAAAATTCAAAGCCATAGAGCTGTGGTGGCAAACCTACATCACGCATGCCGCTGTGGGCACACAGATCTCTGTTGGCTGACACATGAGCCATGTCACCCCAGAGCTATGCATGCTCAGAGCAAAGTCACCCCAAAGTGGTGCATGTTCAGAAAAGCGTAGTGACACTGGGTGATGATGCCACAGGGCCAGGCGCATGCTCAGAAGAGAGTAGTGGTGCCGAGCGATGACATCATGACTTGTCCAGTCACTCGGTGCCTAAAAGGTCAGCCATCCCTACCATATAGCCTTGTCAGGGTTGAACTGAAGCCTCTTCCTTCTCATCTATCCATAGCCTCCAGACACAGGCGGAGCCACAACTCTGTCACCTGGTTGATTGTGGGTGGAGATGTATTATTAGTGACTTCACCCAATAGCTTCATTTAGATGTTAAATAGTGGAGAGAGCATCAAGCCCTGAAGTAGCACAGAAAAAGGGCCACCCAACCCATTGAAGATAAGTGGTAGTCACAAAAAATACCAATCAGCTTTCCAAGGCAAGAAAGTTAGCCAAAAATCTGGAGCTTTTTAAAAGAGGAGACATCTAACCTTTGACCCTATGGGCTCAGGCCAACTGCCACACAATGACTTGCAATTAACAAACTTTCTCTTCCCTTTGATTCATGTCTGTTTGTTTACTGGTTAATTATTACATTTGTGTCTAGATACTGTAATGTTTCATATCCATAATTTCCAAGGTTAGTCATCACTGACATTTATAAAACCAGTAATATGGTTCGGTTCTGTTAAGAAAGTATTTTTGTTACACAAGTTTCAAAGCTGACTTTATAGTGAAAAACCGGCTTAAAGTGAAAAACAAGTAAATGTTCTACATTTATAGAACCTTTTGATTATCAAATTTAAGAACTCCAAGGTATCATCTAGGAGAAATTTTTTTAATATATACTCATAACTCAGAGTTTTCTTCTTTAAAGGAGCTCATGTTATCCTTGGTAGCCCAGATCATTTGTCAGCAATTCAAGGGTGGGATTTAGGAACATTGACTTCCTTGAACCTACTTGGCCTACATTCTTTAAGACTTTTCTTTCAGTGCCCAAGATGCAGTAAAACCTGTTAGAGATGGATTTACTCTCTCTCTGAAGAGAGAGTAAATCATTTTAACCTTTGGCTACAGTGATCTTTTCCCCCAGTCAGTTTGGCCCACTATTCTTAAAGATTCCTTTTAGTCAATCTGAATCTTTTTTAAAAAGTTCCTGGTAAGCTTCACTCCCTAGAACCCTCATTGAAGAAGCTTTGTACACTAGGCTTTGAAAATACCAGAAGCATCCTTAAGTACCATATTTGGAATATGGGTCTTCAAAATAGTCTGTTTCCCCAGAACTTGCAGCATGTGGGATTTTTAGATGAGTATGTGCCAAGATGTTTACCTCATCCATCACAGTCCTGAAAGTCTGCCACACTTCACTTGAATCAAGTTGGATATATTACCTTTGGCTATTTTTTTGGGGGGGTGGGCACCAAAAATATTCCCCTTTTTCAACATATATTCCTGGAATCACTTAACCCGCATGTTCCCTTTGCAGCAAATCCTGGCCATTTTATTTATTCTATGCTTTATCCAGAAAGACAGTGCTGTCCAGAATTTGCCATCTGGCTGCAATGCCATTCACACTCCTTCTGCAATATCTAGTCTGCCATATATTTAATCATTGTTAAATAGATTCCTGTTAGAATCTTGCATAAAAGATTTTTGACCGAGAAATTAAAACAGAAATAAGATTCCAATTTCAATAGGATAAATTGGAAGGAGCGAGTTTTACTTTTAGGCCGCAGAAGTTTTGACTAAATTCTGTTCATTAAGTGAGGGAATTTCTAATAAAATAAATTAAAGAGGAATTGGAGGAATTTCAAATGAGAGGGGTCAGATGAGACTACACAAAAACTTCAAGTAGAACAGGAAACCAAAAGGATAATACTGTATGTACAGATATACAAGCATAGGTACAGTATATAGTTACAGATTGTGTGTGTGTGTGTGTGTGTGTAGAGCCTTTGTGACTCTCAGAAGAACAGGAAGCAGCACAAGAAGCATTTCATAGATGAGAAAATGATAGGCAAACACAAACACTAATTAATCATGAGATGCTTGAACTTTGTCAAAAGGAATGCAAAATAAAATCAAGAGAAGAACTAGTGGCAGAGGAGCATAATTTACCAATGGTTTTCCTATTTACACCTGTTAGAAAGATTTAAAAAGACAAAAACAGTTTACAGTATGGAACATTGTATGATTAAGTCTAAAATAGGATTATGTACAATTTTGTTTTCGTTTTTCCTTTCTTACTTTATATTCATTTTTATCTTCCTTTTAAGATTATATATAATTTAATCTATCCTGAAGAAATTCCCTGACAACAAGCATTACTCTCATTGTCCCATCTCTTGTTTATCCATTTTTTTCTGATATATCCTCCTGAGTTGCTGGTTCTATTCAACATGGACTATGAGTGGGAACTTTATAAGTCCCATCACTTGCTTGCCATTTTCAGCCCCCCTATGGAAGAAGAAAAGGGACTATCGCTGTTGTTGAGAAAGTTCCTTTTTTTTTGGACTTCTCCAAAACTGTACCTCAGATCTGGGAAGAAACGATTAATCAGTGTCTCTAGCTCTAAAATGGACACTTCTAGGGTTAGTTTTAACTGGGTTAAAGTGCTCTCATTGCAAACCCTTCTCTGAACTCAATTGAGTTTATCAGAACAGGGTTACGGTGTGTATTCAGAGTTACTCTCTAGTCTAATGTATGCCTATTCAAATGAAACCATTTTTTAAAAAGAAATAATTCTTTAATTTTTTAATTTCTTTTCTTACATTTTTTAGATTCTTCACTCTTCACTGATTTCTTTTAAAGGTAGTGTGAACATTTAATTCATTTTTATCAGAATACGGCTCATCACGTTCTCCTTTTAATGTTATTAAAGCATTCTTCAATAATCTGCAGCTGAACTTGAACAGGGAGAGAGAAATTCTGAGATTCTCTCGAACCACTGCCTAGTTTTGCTTTGAAGTTTTTGCATGTGGTGTCTCTGCTTTTATCCAAGCTGTTCTTGTCAACTATCATTTGCACACTAGAGCTTGACAGAGTGATGGGAAGAGATCACAGCTTTTCTTTTTGCAACTGGAATCTATAAATAAGATTGCAGCTGTCTTCTTGACAATAAGCTCTGATTGGCATATCAGTATCCAAGGAAACCTCTTTTTTTGCTTTTAGTCCATGCTTCCCCCCCCTTAAATTGATCCCTTCATCCAAAGGAAAAGTACCTGCCATAGTGAGATCAGTAGTAATATAAGTTGTTTAAACAAACAAATATTACAGTCATCTGATTGCATTGGTCTAAATATAAGTGAAGGACCTGGTTACACTTGAAGGGTAACTAAGCTTTTGAATTAAATTTATGTTAAATGACTTCTCTTTAGTTTCCATTCAAGCACAAACTACAAGTCCTATGTCATACAACATGTGAAACTGTCATCTAGGATGCATCAGTTATTCTTAAAGGCAATTCTTAAATTCTACCTAGCGTTATCTTAGTGAGATAGGCAGCTGTTTAAGATGAATGAATGGATGAATAAAGCTAAGCCCTTTTTTTCTGTAGTGTTTTCCATATCGCATATTTCTAATGAGGCAAAATAGAAGAGTTTCAGAAGTTTTAAACTGCAATTGACAATTTGTAATATTAAATCCGTTAAAATGTTGACAGGATTGGAAAAGGTGCTTTATGGGTCAGATGGATCCTTAAGAGCTCAAAGAAATTTATTGGGAGTTTGGGAATAAACTTTAACCCCACTCTAACCATTTTTCAAAGAAACCTTCTCACATAGGTTGTCAGTTCTGCCAATGACACCCCATTCTTTGGGACTACATATCTAGCAAGACATGCTGAGAGTGTGTGGTCAGTCATGGGGAAGGTGGCAATATGGCAAATACAATTGCGTAATCAACCACCATTACTCTTTTTTAACCATCTTTATTAAATTTCATAGTCAAATATTAAAATATAAACCAACATAAAAAAGAAAAAAGAAAGGGAATAACAAAATAAATTAAAAGTGACAAAATATACATCAAACAATTTTATACCAAAAATGACTTCTGACTTATCTGACTTATCCAGAGGCAATAAAAGTACAACAATCTTTCTCTAAATTTAAACAAATAACGCCCATCTTTAAAATATCTTGAAATATTAGTAATCAACATTCTAAAATACCAATATTCATATGTTCAACTTTAATCTAACAAATAATAAATTGTCAAATGTAAATAATCTTTACATTTAAAAGGATGAAATATTTCTATAATCCAATTCAATCTAATCCTCAACTTCCCAAAGTCAAAAGATGATTTTTCTCCTTGTCTTGTAAGAAATTTAGCAATAGTCTCCAAGTTGCAAGAAAGTTATTGTCTTTAAACAGAGCAGTCAATTTTGCCATCTCAATTAACTCAATAATTTCAAAATCCATTCCTCCATTTTGAGTATACTGTATATTCCTCTTTGTGTCATGCAGTTGTATTCAAAAGCTTGACTTTTTGAATATCCCTGTCGACATCCTAGTGACAATTGCGTATCCCACCTGGCTAAATTATATTAATACAATTAAAAGGAGGATGCAAGCTTTCTTGTTAAACAGGAAGCTTCATTACACAGAATTATTTAACATAGTCACTCAAACATTAGCCTTGCAAAATATGTAAATTATTTATAGATCACATCCCTCTGCAGCTTCATAAACATTTTATAGCTCTATTTCAAGCATTTTTGCATTAGCGTAAAATATTTTCTTGAAGAAAATAGGGATCTGGGGTTATAAAGTCATTAACAGTAAATTGTAAAATATGTCTTCTGGAGAGTCTGGCCAGCTTCTTAGATGTTTTCAATCTGCTGGAGTGATGAAAGCAATCCCAGATGTGATACTGGGAATGGTGACAAACTTGGGGGTTATGCCATGCAGTCGGAGCCCTTGATTCTCAATAAACTGAAAATCTTGAGAGAAAAAAAGAAGAAAATGTAATTACCAGTCATATCCAGAAGAACCTTTTAAAAATATCTTTTGGATTCCATGCTTAGCACAAACGATATGAATCATCACAGCAAGATGCAAGAACTGGGGAAGTAGCTCTTACAAGATTGCTTCCGTAATTTGAGTTTCTTAATGAAGCAGATCAGCTTCCAAAGAATCTGTAGGAAACTGATAATGGCTTATTTAATTTTAGACATGTTTTTTTTAAAAAAAGGCCAAGCAAAGCTGAAATGTTATTAGCAGCATTTCTTTGGCTCAGCTTTCTCATGGTACCTTTGTTGAAGCTTCAGCTGCTCGAAATTTCATCCACCAGATTGTGCGGGAATTTTGGAGTTTCTATTCCCAACCCATACAAAAAGGACTAAGTTGTGAAAGACGGCAAATATATTGTGATTATTCAAGGCACATTTGAATTCTGTGGTTCCATAATGCTTAAAAGCCTTGTACAACAAAGCCAAACATTTGACAATGCCATTGCTTACATTGTTCAGTGGACTATCCAAAAGCATAAAAAGCAGTGTATTTATAAACAACTTCATACTTATAAAGTTATTCATTTTTATAAATGTATATAGTTGATAAACAACTTTGAAAACCAGAATGGAGGGTAAGGCTTGCCAACTGAAAAAGACAACTTGAAATACAAACAAAAATATTGCAAAATAATCTTCTGATTGAAGCAGCCTTGCATGCGATATATTCCTAAAATCAAATGTGGCTTAAAGATCAACCAGAAAAATATTGAGTTTTTTGCTTTCTAATTTCTTCCCCTAAAGAATAAAATGGTGGTCTAGCCATTGGTTATCAGTGGTAGAAGCCCTCAATCTTATTCCAGACTTAGGCCTCTCAGTATCACTTTTGGATATCTTACTAGGTCTATATTGGAATAAATCAACTGCATCTGGAGAGTCAAAATTTATCCAGCCCTGGTCTTGAAGTACCTTTCTTACCACTTCAGTCTCTTCCACAGTCAAGAGGAACCATCAACGATGGCAAATATTCATTCATACATTGATAAAGCTTCTGACTTTAATGTTAGCTCTGACTTTGCTTTTAATGAGATCAAATTGCAGGTGCAGATGTTAGATCATCAAACAGATTTACTTTTATGCTATGGAAAGCTTCTGCTGCTGCTTTTTGTATGAAAACCACAAGAGCAGGGTTGCCTGGTTTTATTTATCTGATAGTCTAGTTCAGTGATGGCGAACCTATGCCATGAGCCCTCTCTGCTGGCATGAGAGCCAAGTCACCCCAGCATCGCCCCAGAGCTGAGCATGCTCAGAAAGAGAGTAGTGGCACCGGGAGATGAAGTCACAGAACCATGCACATGCTTAGAACGAGAATAGTGGCGCCGGGCAATGACATCACAAGCCGCAACTTATTAGCTGCGATTCATCCGGGCGCTTGGTGCCTAGAAGATTAGCCATCACTGAGCTAGTTGGACATTTTAGACTTACCTACCTGTTTTCTATCTTTTCTTCAAATCAGTTTTACTATTCACCAAATTTCTGAACACCTGGAACTTTCACATATTGAGGACATAATATGGAAGACAGTGACATTAATATATTTGTGTCCCACTCTTTAAGCCATAAATGTTCAATTTTTTACCCTGGGAACATCTTGAAGGTGTATTTCATTTTCCTCTGGGTTTCAGAGTACACATGCATCAGCAGACATGACTGAATCCCTTGTGCATCCATTTCCTTTAATGATGCAATTTCTTTGATTTGGTGGGATACATTGTTTTTCCTGGACATTAACCACGCAGTGTCCTGGCATTCATTCCGAAAAGGCTCCAGTTGAGTTTCCGAGAAGTTAGTCCACAAAACAAATGGAAAATACAGTACAAAATGTATTTGTCCTTCTCAAAATTCCCTCACCCCTTTTTTTCCAAACCTATTCCTGGATATCCTTACTTTTTCCTTTGTTCCCACCCAGGATTACAAAAACATCTTATCTCTACTTCCCTTGCATTAAAGAATTCAATATTTCTAGGTTAAGCTTCTGCAAGTTTTTAAAAAAATCTTTATGTGACTTATGGGATAGATCAGAACCTGTTCTGCAGGGCTGCCTTCTGTTCTTCATATTACGTGCCTGTTGTGCTGAAGCAAAAAGAATATTGGACATGCTTCTTCCTGGCTGAAGGCAGCAGGACGCTATGGGATTCTGTTTCAGTATTTCTCTGGATATGACTCTGCTTACTTGCACATACAGCAGCAAAGTCACAGTGGTGAGTGGCACGTATCCCCTGTACAGGAAGATTTGGTTTTGCCAAGGAAAAACTTTGCTGTGTAAACAGGAGGGGAGGGGAGAGAGAAATGGCTATTTGTCTCTGCAAAGTCCCAGGATGAGATGGATGTCTCCAGACAGAGTCACTGGTAGGGCTGTATGACAGGACACCAACACCATGGCCCTGGGAAACCAGATACACAAATAGAGCTACCAGCAAGGAAGAGCCAAAAAAGAGAGCGGTAAAAATAATTATGGACCTCTCACACCCAGGACATAATCTGTTTCAACTTCTTTCCTTCCAGATGCCGTTACAAGGCATTGTAAACCAAAACAACTAGACACAAGGTTAGTTTCTTCCCCCATGTCATCAATCTGCTAAACAACTAAGTTACGCAACACTGTTAAGAAGGAAAGGGTTTTGTGACATGATGAAATGTGTTTTGTGACAGGAGGATTGTACTTTGTAACATGATGACATGATGAATGTACTTTGTGATTGTGATTATATTCATGATTAAGATTGCGGTTTGTTGATTGCAGGTTATATGTACATGACAAGATGGATGTACTTTATGACTATGAATGTATCTTATGACTGTAATCACAGTTTGTTTATTGTATGTATGTAGGTATAGAGCATGTTCACCGGAGACAAATTCCTTGCGTGCCCAGACACACTTGGCCAATAGATTCTGATTCTGATAAGGAGCTTTTAAGTCACTCCCAGGCAGGTAAAGCTAAGATGGTGTTAGAAGACTAATGGGGGGGGTCTCCAGGGAAGGGGAGAGGTAGACAATTCCAGGACCCTCACTCTGGCTATAGTAAAACCTCAGTTTCACAGGTTTATGAAGAAGTCTGATACTTTATATATGTAGTACTCGACTTACAACCACAATTGAGCACAACATTTCTGTTTCTAAGTGAGATGGTTGTTAAGTGAGGTTTGCTCAATTTTATGACCTTTCTTGCCACAGTTAACGTGAATCACTGCAGTTGTTAGTACCATGGTTGTTAAGTGAATCTGGTTTCCCTGAAAGGGCAGGGTAAGTGGCGAAGGAGAAGAGGTAAGTAGGTAAAAAAGTTGAAAGAAGAAAGAAATAAGGAGAGAGGAGGAATGAGAGAGAGAGAAGAGACTAAAGGAATAGTAGGGTGCAAGCTTGTGGCAGAGGAATGAGGGAAGATATAGAAGAAAATAGAGATGGGAAAGAAGAAGATAAAAAAGGAAGAAGGGACAGTGTGAGAAAAAGAGAGAATGTAGAGAAAGATTGAGAAGGAAATGGCAAGGTATGGTATAGATACCTAGAAGGTAAAATATATGATGGAAGGTGAATATGAGTGATTGAGGAACTGGTTTCATAAGGTCCAACTGTCATAGGGGAATCCATACAATTAATACGAAATGAAATCAATGGTTAAATTACAGGATACGCAATGATAGAGGAATTGAAACCACAGTTGACACACAAAGAGGTATGAAAATAAATGTATATATATGTATATACAATATGTATGAAGTGGTGAGGTAAATGCAATTGACATGTATGGAATGTTTGTTTGATTTTGTTTTTTTTTTGTTCTTTTTTATCTAATAAATTCAATAAAGAATTTAAAACAAAGACTCTGGTTTCCCTGTTGATGTGGAGCTGAAGGTGGCAAACGTTGAACACATGACTCCGTGACCATGCAATGGTCATAAATAGGAGTCCATTGGCCAGCATCTGAATTCTGATCATGTGACCAAGGGGAGGCTTCAAAGGTCGTAAGTGTGAAAAATGGTCATACGTCTCTTTTTCCAGTGCCTTTGTAACTTTGAATGGTCACTAAATGAACTGTTGTAAGTTGAGGGCTATGTATAACTTGTCTGAAGATCAGTTATAGAGGGATGGGATTGCTGCCAAGCTACTTAGTGCTATATCAGATTATGAGTCTGTCTTCAAATGACAGGGAATAAGGTTCCAAATGTTAGTAATCATCAGATTAAGTCAAGCCCTTTTGCTTGACTCCTCATATCCAATCTAATCTTTCTTGAGTTGGGCTTTTTCCTTTGTTTATAAATGCCATAAATAAAATACAATATAAACAAAGATACATTTTCTGGGCACTTTATATTAAGCCAACTTTGAAATATGTAGCAGGAGCTAAAAAAATCTAGCTGAAATTGCAAGAAACAATGAATAAAGGAAGAGGTTAAAACGAAGTTACAAGTTAGTGCTGCTTTTAAAGGCAGTAAAACCAAACAGATATTTAGTGGATATCCAAACAAATGTCAACAACCGTCCTAGGCAGATGGTTTCTAGGAAGGAATTTTGTGGCCAGGGTTCCCAAACCAACATGTTCATATCACTTGTAGATAATCCATGTCTGCAGGAAAACCTGTTTTTATACCGATTTAGGATTGTGGAAAAAATGCGTTGGCTTTTTTTCAATGTATGATTTGGGAATCATAGATTGAAAATGGCACATCAGCAAGATGTTGTTTTTTTTTACAAAAAGAAGATAACTGAAAAGGTAGGTTTCTTTCTTTCTTTTTCCCATCATCTAAATTCTTTTTGGAACTCTTTTGACAGAAAATTGATAAGATAGAAAAATGTGGGTTACACAGTTTCACCACCAGATGAATTCGTAACTGGCTAACTAATAACACTCAAAATGTAGTCCTTAATGGAACTGCATCTCCATGCGTTGAGGTACCCCAAGGCTCTGTCTTAGGTCCAGGACTCATTGATATCTGCATCGCTGATTTGGACAAGATGATAGAAGGGGAACTGATCAAATC
>JANHFO010008290.1:23751-37037 GCA_032468095.1 Pareas carinatus | reverse complement strand
GGAAGAAATCTACCCTGACTGTTCATTAGAAGGACAAACGATGAAGCTGAGACTCAGATATTTTGGCCACCTAATGACAAGAGAGGACTCATTAGAAAAGGATGTGATGCTGGAAAAGATGGAAGGCCAAAGGAGAAGAGGATGGCAGAGAATCAGATGGCTGGATGGTGTCATCGATGCAACAGGAATGAGCTTGGGCAGACTGCGGGAGGCTGTGAGGGACAGAGAGGCCTGGCGGGCTATGGTCCATGGGGGTCGCAAAGAGTCAGACACGACTTAGCAACTGAACAACAACAACACCTAAGCGGACTAACTCATGTCATATGTCTTTAATCAAAGCATTCTGTGGTTCAAGATAAACAATGATTCTATAATGAGATCTTAAGGAACTGAAAGTAAGTCCCGTAGGCACTAAACCACAATGAAATGCTGTAACATTTGAACTTTCTTCATATTGGGACAGAAGCTTGTTTTATTTCTCACCTCAGCCACTTCTCCAAGAAACTAATAAAAAAAAGTTCAAAGCCACTTCCACAGAATGAAAAACACTCTGGGAATAGAGGTTGGGCTTACATGCTGAAAACATACTGGAACAGTCAGTTCTTGCTGTCTGCATTTTGCCTGTTAGTCTTTGGTCAAAATATGTTCCTAATCCTGACACAGAGTAGTTCTGCTAACCAATTATTTCACATGAACATGGAATTTTTTTTTCTGCATTAGACTGTTAAGTACAGGCAGTCCTCAACTTACGACCACAATTGAACCCAGAATTTATGTTGCTAAGTGAGAAATTTGTTAAGTGAGTTTTGTCCCATTTTACAACTTTTCTCGCCACATTTGTTAAGCGAATCACTGCAGTTGTTAAATTAATAACACGGAGTTGTTAAGTGAATCTGGCTTCTTCAATGAGATTGCTTGTTAGACGGTCGCAAGAGATGGTCACATGACTCTTCCACCGTCATAAATATGTACCAGTTGTCAAGCATCTGAATCACACGACTGTGTGGATGCTGCAAAAGTCCTAAATGTGAAAAATGGTCATAAATCACTTTCTTCAGCGCCATTATAACTTCGAACGGTCACTAAATGAACTAATGTACATCAAGGGCTAACTGTACTTGCCTTTTTGATCAACTTTATTTACTAGACTGAGACTGAATTTATGTGAAACTGTAAGGTGCCTTTCTACGCGTGCATGAGAGAGAGAAAATGTGAATACATATATTAAGGAAACTCCTATCCACACTTCTATGAATGTCATAACTGCACTTTTATGCCTTTAATTTAACACATGAGTGATTTCCTGGGTAAACCTTCACTTTAATCTCCATTTCATGCCATATAATAATGTGATATTCTCACACAGCTTAATTTCCACTATGAAGAAAAACCCTGGACAACTTTCATATTCTCGCATGCTTCAAGTTTTGAGTGAAAATTCCGCAATGACTCATTGCAAAAGAGAATATTGAAAAGAACCAGTTGAAATCACTCTTTAAACAAAATTGCTACTGTGGAAAAAATAGAATAAATTTGCATTAGTGGGGCTAACATAACACAGACTGAATTAGCACATGGTGCAAATGATTGAAATGAGCTTCACTGAGGCCAGATCTAGTGTTATAGCAGGAACAAAGTTGTTGTTATGGTAGTCTTTGTCTGCTTAGCCCTCGAGTCCATTAATATCTAATGATAACAGTACACAATGTGTTATGTTGCGTTATTGCCAATCCAATCTGAGTTCCAATGAATTATTGGCAATCCAATCCGACTTCCAATTAGTTTCTATGTGACAAAAAAGTGGTAAAATTTCTTCCTAATAATAGTCCCTTCTTGTTGGTCAGAAAACAGTGAGTATGGCTTGAACTACTGCAGTCAGACAGTATTTTGAAGGCATTCCCCATAGGCTACCTAATATTAGAAGACAATTTTGAAGTTCCTGGTGTTTGCTTGGTGGACTGTCTGAGTCTTGGATATTGCCCAATTGTTGACCGGATTAGTACATTTACAAAAAATGATTTCTCAGGTTTTGTGAATTCAGCTATGTTTTCTTGGAGAAGAATATCATATCTGTTTTAGTCTTCTTGAACAAGATGCTTCTAGTGCCCTACTCCTTGACTGTATTCATCTTGAAAAGTTGCTACTTTACATTCTCTTTTTATTTGCTCTGAGTCCAATTCAAAAAATAGAGATTGAAAAGCTTGCTGTTTCTTCTCTTCCTCTTCTGATTATTTGCTTTATTGGAGAAGATAAAGGAACAGAATACAGCAGGGAAGAGGGGACAATTCAGGAAATTTCAAGAATTCAACTTACTTTAATTCTAAGATAAGTAGTTTCAGTCTGTAACTTTGGTAGGCTCATATTAGCATATAATTACAAGCAAAATGAAAGAGGAAAGGGGGCAGATCTTCTCCACTTTGTTAATTGAGGAACAACAACTGGAACAACTTTGAAAGATATCCCATATTCCATATTCCGAAACTGGGATGAGCCATAACTGAGAAGCAAGAGAGACTACTGCAAAACCTAAAGTTGATTTCATTCTATATCATTTAATTGTTCTAGATCAGTGGTTCCCAAAGGGGGCGGTACCGCCCCCTGGGGACGCTGGGATGGCTTGGGGGGGCACTGGGATGCCAGGGGGTGCCAGGGGGACGGTAGGATGGCTTAAGGGGGCGCTGGAAGGCCAGGGGTGATAAGAGGCAAGGGGGGCGCTGCTCAGAAGGTGTGGAGGCACAAGCCTCCCTGCGCGTAAGGAGCAGTAGAAAGACGGTTTTGGAGTGTTGTTTTTTCCCCTCCCCCTCTCTCCAAGCAGGCTCTGTGCAAAGCCAGGAAGGTTTTTTTCCCCTCCTCCCCCAAACCAGAATTCTGTGAGAGAACACACAATGACACACACACACACACACAGACAAGCACAGCCCTCTGGCACTCCCCACCCCACTGGGTGGGGAGTGCCTTGAGGGCTGTGATTGTCTCTGTGTGTGTGTGTGTCATTGTGTGTATCTGTCTGTTTTTCTTTTTCTCTCTCTCATTCTTTGTGTGTGTGTGTGTGTGTGTGTGTGTGATTCTGTGTGTATCTATTTAAGTGATTTAAAACCAGACATTGGGAAACTGCTATCGCTTCATCAAGCCCCATCCATCACATTAAGAATTTACTGAACAGTGAAGTAGTTACTAAATTTTACTGAGTTTACTAAGTTACTAGTTACTAAGGCTCTTGATAAATGCCCATCAGACTTGGAAAACCTGGTATCACTGGATCATGTTCAACAATTTTGTTGAAATAACATTAGCTAAAAAGATTTTTTTAAATTGGGTTTTGAATAAATGTGTAATTAATTGTTACAGTTTTGAATTTTATTGTTACTATCTTCCTTAGTGTTTCCTGTAAACCGCTATTCCAGATAATGCTAATTATAGGGGGTGAGAGGCACTGAGAATGAGTTTGTAGCACCAGGGGGTAGTGGACTGAAAAAGTTTGGGAACCACTGGGATAGATGGAGAAAATTTGTAAATAATACAATTTATCAAAAAAATGCAACCCTTTTTCTCCTGTTACAAATCAGCAGCAATGTTTAGAGGAACTGCCCCTAAAACTTACATGGACTCCAGATTGTACACTCATGCTAATTAAGTAAAGCTGTCTCTTTAAAGGACAGAAACTATTCCAAATAATACTCTTTAATGAGCAGATGTGCATACAAGGCTTCTTGGGTAGAAGATTCTCTATTTCTACTTGTTAATATAACTAGCAATTGCTTATTTTAAGCTCTTGAGAGCTTGGTAATAATAAATATTATACTATTTCTGTCCACATTGTGTCATTTTTCTAATCAAGTTCATCAAATTGGTGATAAATCAGATGATGTTAAATCTTACATATACTCTTTGTATATAAAACCATTTATACAAACAACCCAGAAATTTGCCTTTACTGGGGAAAATACGCTAATACAACGTCATATACTATTACAAGTAGTAATGCTGCCAAATCACTTGTTTAAATATTCAATCTCTCATGACCCTCATGTTCCCTCCATTATTGTTTGAGTACTTTATGTCATCATATTCTGGAAGTTTATAAAAGCTATGGTTAGTCTGATTCAGCTGAGGAGGTAGAAAATAATTTTTTATTAAACTTGCGAATATATAACTGCTGACCAAATGCTATGTTTAAATGCAGACATTTCTTCTTTGAGGGATGGATGGATGGATGGATGGATGGATGGATGAATGGATGCTTGAGTGTGAATGAACCTTTAATGGGATATATCCAATTGTGTAAGTTTTTCCCCTTTCAATCCTCTTTGTCTGTGAAAAATTGAGGAACCCTTTAGGATTATATGCAAAATGGCATTAGATCTGGAAAATATACAAGGAAGCATAACTCATGAAAATCACTTTCTTCTTACTCGAGGAAGCTGCCATTAAATCAAAGATCAATAGTTCCTCTAACAAGTCCTATAGAGTTTGAGCCTGATGTGACACCAAATAATGCCTAAGCCAAGTACAAGTTTAACAATATTGTCATTATTTCATCTCCTTTTTTTTGCCCTTCTGGTTGAAATAGAAAATAGAAGCCATTGCTTTCCAATTCAAACATAATAATGGTGACTTATAATTTGCAGGAAAATTGTCAGGCGTGAAGAACCAGTTTGTAATTTGCAGCATAAATGATATATTGAAACGTATATACAAGAATCTGATCAACTAATGGTCCATACTAAATTGGTGCTAGATAAGGGTCAATGGAATTCGAGGGGGCTGGACTTGGGGGACCTCTTGTGGCAGTGCAAAGACTCTAAACTGATGGCCCATTTTATTCTAACCTCTGGTTCTGCCAGGTTTTCTACAGAATTGAAGCATGTGAAGAGATCATAGGAGAGATATACATACAGTTGTGTGTATATGTGTGGAGTGTTACCTATAGTAATAATATCCATAATAATGCTGCAGACAAAGCCATGTTTCAAAGTTATATAGATATGAAGAAATCAACTTTACAATTAACAATAAAAACAATCTGTACTGCATATAATATGAAAATAAAAGAAAAAGAAGCTGGTATATTTATGTAATAGACAAAACAACTTCACAAATGAGATCAGACTGTTTTAAAAAATACCTTCTTTAGTTATCTATCCCTCGACTCAAATTAAAAAGTGTGGAATTGTAGTGCTTTTAAGAAATAAGAATGAGGCTATCTCATTAATGGAGAAAAAAATGGATCCTGATTGCAATTGCTGACTATGCACAAAATGATTTGAAGCCTAAGATGATTAGAGGAGAAACCTCTGCACTTATGTATTATTCCTAAAATCAGATTTAGTTCCTTCAAAGAGGAAAACTAACCTTTATTAAAGGTCAGTGATAAAATGTTGGCTTAAATCTGCAAAAATTAGTGTTCACAATATATACATGAAAATATATATTAGGGGATACAGGTCAAATCATTTGAAAACAAAAACTTGGCAAATAATTCCCCCCCCATATAGACTTTAAAAGAGATCCAATAATTGTTTTTGAATGTTAAAAAGCAGCTAAAGAAAAAGTAATCACTGAGATGTTCTATTCATTTAGCTTGTTACAAATTATAGAATAATGTTCTGAAATTAAGATGTGAGTTGCAATAAGCCTACATCAGCATTTCTACTTGCTGTTAAAAACTTTATACACCTTTCTCTAACCAATCCTTCTCGGTCTTTTCAATGGCCCACGGGTGTCTTTTCTTGTCCCTTGCTTTCTAACACAGCCCATGAAATTTTATAATTACATGGGGAGGGGAATCAAGATTTAACCATCATTGAGGCTTGGTACAGTATAAATTTTAAAAATATAAATCACTATCACTGTTTCCTTTGCAGAGGTGGCTGCAATAATGAAATATATAACAAAAAAGCCAAGGCGTTTGCATATGAATTGTCTGTATAGTACTAGAAATATTTACTGTACTTGCTATCTCAGGAAGTCCTCTGTGAAAGTATCCGACAGGCACAGACCTGCTTAACTGGGCTGTGCAATGCTAAATATGCTTAATTGGAACTAAGTCCTATTTAATTCAGTGGGGCTTTATTGCCTTAAGAGATGCCAGCAGACCGAATGGTTGCCTGCATAATGGCAACAGTAAAAATAAGCTATTAAAGTGCATTGAATCAACACAGCCTATTTCATAAGATCTATCTATCTTCAGGTAGGGCTGACTTTTATCTGAATTAATTAGTGATGCAGAGGTATTATCTGCATACCTGTTACAGAAGTCATTTCATATCATTGACTCATTATACAGAATCAGGATACAGGGTAAGCCTGAATAGGTTGCCTTCCTTTTGATTATCAACAGCTAGAAAGACAGGGAACGGCTTTAATTCCCCTCAAACCAGGCGCTTGGACCTGACCTGTCTAGAGGTGAAGTTCTACTGCAGACCCATCTAAACTTGGACAGTGTGGGACTCATTAACAGGGAGCCATGGCGAAGAGGCCAAGTCCAATATTTTCTCCAGGACACATGATGAATCTCCTCATAACCACCATTTTGCTCCTTTTAATAATAGCAACACCCTACTTTTTCTCAGTTTATAAAACAAATATTTATCTTTGACCTTTGCACATATTCTGAGCTTGTGGCAAATTTTAACTATGAAAATCCTCGCATCAGATCTATTTTAAAATTAGGTTTATGCGGTAAAGAAAGGCAGGGTGGTAAAAAACGAAGGCTGGTTCTGACTGAGCACTGACCTCTTAAGGAAATTCAGAAATACTGCATCTATATAAGAAAGGCTTGCTGTTTCCCTAGCAAATCTTAAAACTTCAGTTTCCTTTTCTTTGAACCATGCTTGGAGGATCTTGACAGCTTATGTCAAGAACATGTCACAGGATTTCAATACCACATCTTCAAGAATAGGAATATCATGTCAAAGCCTTGACAATTGTTTTAACGGAATCATTTGAAGCTGCTTTAAAGAGAAGGTTTTTGTCATCTTTGCTTGTTGCAAACAATATTTGTAACATGCTGGATTCTGATTAATTTGTTCGTTGCTCCTTCCGAGTATACTACAAACAACGGCCATGATACTATTGGTGCTTTACAGCAGAGGTTTTCAACCTGGGGTCCATGGACCCCTTGGAATCTCCGACAAATTGCCAGGGGGTCCGCAGACTGATCAAGAAAAAATTTGGAAAAAATAATATACATGAATTGTCAATTAGTAATTAGTTGAATTTGTGAGAATTGAGTCACGATATGTTTTGGGGTTCACAGTTTGAAAAAAGTTGAAAACCTCTACTTTACAGGGTTCGGAATGAGATTTAATGGATGCTAGATAACAAGATTTAGGAAATCTCTTTATTGTTCAAATGTCAACAGAACTAATCCTGAGCTTCCTTACCATGATCTTCTTCACCATGCACCACCCTGAAGAGGGATTTCATTGCAATTTAGAGTTTTAAAAAAATAATTAAGCAATTTTGGAATACAGTATGAATAAGTTTAGGAGACCTCTAAGAATTAGTCCTTGTCTACTTACCAAACAGCAGGAAATTGCTATATTTCCTGGTAACACATGCCTTATTTCTAACTGCAGCTTCGTCTGAAAACTAAAAATAATTCTTTGATGTTTCTTATGCAAGGACTGCTGAGCACATAAAACCGACATTGCTTGGATAGGAAGGCTGCACATGTCTATTAACTACCTTGATTATTTAAAATACATATGTGATTTTTGGTCTTTAAGCAACTTTTTAAAAGAATTTTTGTATGTCAGCCATGAGCTAATGCACATATTTGAAACTGAGTATTTCCTACTTTGTGACATTCTGTCATCCTATACCTCTGTTACCTCTTTCTTTTTTTAAAAGCTGCAGTTACTTTATTTATGCCTTCTGTCCTGTCATGCAGCACTATAGATCTTCAAAGCTGTGTGAAGGTTGGCCTTGGACTTTTTCTACATTTCCCCCCCCACACACACACACATTGGAACATTTTTATTTATTTCCATCACGATCTGCATTGGAAAATATATGTTTTGGGGTGGTTGGTTTGCACTTCAAATATCTTCCCCTGGTACAAAGGTAGTCCTTAAATTGCAGGCATTCAATCAATTAATCAATCAGAATAGAACTGGAAAGGATCTTCTAGTCCAACCCTCTGTTCAAGCAAGACCATATATCATTTCAGATAGGTGGCTGTCCAGCCTTTTCTTAAAAAACCTCCAGTGATGAATCACCTACAACTTCTGAAGGGAAGCTGTTCCATTGGTTAAATGTCCTCACCGTTAGTAAGTTTCTCCTTTATTCCATGTTGCTCCTCTCCTTGATTAGTTTCATTTAGCAATTGTTCAAATAGCACTGAAATTAGTGACTTACAACTGGTCCTTGCACTTACTATCAACTGCACAATCACATAGTCAAAGTTCGGGCACTTAGCATCTGGAATGACGGTTGCCGCAATCTGTGATCACCATTTGCATCCTTCCCAGCTGGTTTCCAGTAAGCAAAGTCTATGAAGAGGAGCTAGATTCATTTAAAAGCCACATGATTCACTTAAGAACTGGGGTTAAAAAAAAGGTAGTAAATTTGAGTGTGACTCACTTAACAACAGCAATGGAAATTGTAGCTTCATTCTTGGCCATAAATTGAGCACTGTCAGACTTTCAATTTAAAGCTTTCACAAGCTTTCAATTTTTAAAAAAGTGGAATAGCCACGGAAAACAGCAGCATATACTGTACTTTGAAAATCTTCCTTCTTAAGTGAGTTTTCTCGCTTAAGAACACAAGAAATATTTTGCTGGATCAAAACAAGCTTCTCTCAGCCCATCTTTCTTAAAATGACTCCTCCCATCAGAGACACTAAGTCTGCACTGCCTGGTTGCCCCATCTGCAGAAATGTTTCTGGAGGGCTGCAATGAAGAACAACATCTGTATTAATCCCCATCTGACAATCAACATGACTGAAAGGCCCAACCCTTCTATCTTAGGTGACTGGAAAAATAGGAGTTGAACTCCCCTCATTAAAAACCAATCAATCAATCAAAGGAGAAACAGGATGCTCAGAAAGACAAATAGTATTTTAAGAAATCTGCTGAATTTTAAACAAGTTACCAACAAGGCCAGTGTTATTCTGACCTCACTGTTATAGTGGTCTCACTGAAAACTGGGTGAAAAAATCATTTGCAGTAATAATAATAGTTTTACCTCCATGTATATGCATTTTGATACTATGACTTTTATATGTGGATTAATTTTGCGTTTGGGGTGTGGTGTGTATGGGTGTACACAGAAGGCCAGCCATATGTATATAGGTAGCCCTTAACTACCTGTAGTTAATTACCTGTAGCTAAACAGTTAGTGAGCTTTCAAAGTTACAACGGCACTGGAAAAAATGACATGACCATTTTTTTCACACTTAGAACCACTGCAGCATCCTCATTGGTCACTTGATCAAAATTCAGCCGCTTGGCAACTGACTCGTATTTATGACAGTGTCCTGGGGTCTTTTTATCACCTTTTGTAACCTCCTGACAAGCAAAGTCAACGGGTAAGCCAGATTCACTTAACTACGATGTTACTAACTAAATGACTTTCAGTGATTGGCAAGGCAGGCCATAAAATGGGACAGCTGTCTCACTTAACAACAGAAACTTTGGGCTGAATTGTGGTCCTAAGCCAATGACTACCTGTATATGATTAGGAAGGCCCACCCAGAAGAAATTCATCATCACTTTCCTGAGATAGAAAGGTGGGAGAAGAGGAATTATCCAGAGGAATATATCCTCTGTCCAGACTCCCAAAATGTCTCAGACCAGCAGGAATTTTTAAACTGGCTCAGAATCAAGCCAGCAAGAGCATAAAACAGGAGCAGCCTAAATGAATAGTAAAGATGTGCCTTTTGCAATATACTGGAATTTAACTAATATTGTGTGAGCATTTTTTTCTAGATGGCAGCATACAACAGATTCTGTGTACCTGACACTTTCCAGTTCCCCATATTAAATAAGGAAGTTTGATCACATCAATTAATTTCTAATTATACTTTCCTTTTAGTTCTGTTTTATCAACATGGATTACATACATCTTGGGACCATTTCAGATACAGCTGTCATGGAGACCACAGACAAGCACAGACTTGTACCTATCTACCTGTCTATAACTGTCTCTTCTATTTCTTATATGTTGGAAACATTTCCTAAGTCATGAAACTGAAAATTAAGATTGTAAAAGCGTATGCTCCCGAAAGTAGATGCAAAATACCTCAAATAGATGATTTAACTTCACCATCACAACTTCTGAACAGAGCAGAATTCTGTAAAGGTTTCCTCTGTCTACTAAACCCCAGTATTTGTGACTACCATATCTTGGCAGCAAAACTCTGGTTGAACACTAGATGGCAATAACTATTTCTTTGTTGTCCTCTCATCATCATCTGGCTTTTGCAGCTCAGAGGTGATACATGTACAATGTGAGTTGGGTTAATTTATGTTTCTTGATTCTGGCCATTATGGTTTATAGTTATGGCTTAGCTTACTATATGATTCAGACAATTATGGTTTATTCTATACAACTCATAGACTTTTCATATGATCTTGGAATTATTTAACTCTTTGCAAATACATTCAAGATTAAGGCCTTGCTTTGAAATGCATTTTTAAAAAGAGCTATGGAATTCTTTCACCTTTATTTAGGTGAAGTATTGTGAACACAACACACAAAACCAGGGTTAACTGAATCATGGTTTATTACATTAATCCAATTGCCTGGGTTAATGTAAGCTAACTACATGAGCTTGTTTCGTGCAATTTGCCTTGTTTTTTGTTGTCAGCAAAATATTTTATATATTTTATTTCTACAATATACAGATGACTGGGAAAAAGGAGAAAACATTATATATAACATATACTGTGTGTTTACATTTGCATGTGTGTCTATATGTGTGTGTGTACATGCACACATTTACATACAGGGCTGGATATGTGAGTAAACAGATGGGCATATTGCCCTTATTTCAAGCTCAGACATTTGCTGATTTGTTTATTTTTAAATGTTCAAAAGATAGCTTACTTTGGATGAAGAAGGGGGGGAGTTTCATTTGTCATGATTATAATTTTTCTTATGGTTATGGACCCTGAAACTCAAGAGCAACCCAGTTGTCTGAATTCTAAAAGGGCTAATGCACTTCATACCTGACATCCTAAAAAATTATTTAGGAGTAGATTCCATCTATTCCATAGAACTTTCTTCTGATATGTATAAAATGTATTGCATATAAACGTTAATAGATCTGATTAAATAAACCATGACCAAGCCATGGTTTATTAAGCAAAACACAAAGGCCAGACAAATGAGAAGATTTCAAGCCTTACCTTCTCAGTCATTCTGGGCTTTGGTGGAAGTACTAAATATAAGAGCAAGAGATTATTGGTGATTTATTGTTTATATGGTAGCAGAAGGCAATAAGGTTAGGTGGTATGTTGCAGACAAAAAAGTGTAGGCTGTTACAAATCCTATAATGATTTATATTAACAAAGGATTAACCGTCATTATCAGACTTCTTCCAAATGTACATACATACAGTATATATATTAGTTGAATGGCTATGGACCGAAGTATTCCAACTGAAAAGTGGGAAATATTTCAAAATAAGGATTATACATTTAGGTTTTTCTGTAACTGTGTAAATAATAACATTGTATAATATTCTAAGCTACAAGTGTGGGAAAATATTTTCTCTGCAAAGTGCATCGAAATGTCCAAAACAAGGTTGGTACAGGTATGGAAGAAACAATATCAATGCATATATCAGACCATAAAGAAAATGACTACATATTCAATTATAAAATACTGAATATTTGTGCCTTCCCTTTGCTCCTGTTCTGCTAGATGGCATTGTTTCCAAAAAGACCGAATTTAAGAGATACAGATTGCCCTTTGGGGAAGAGCTGAAATTCAAAACAAAGGAAGTTTTTGATCCACATTTTGTATGTTAAACCATTAGAATACCCATTAGACTTCTCAGTATAAACTGGGGAGTTAATCCTGTTACTCCACCTCTGTGTATTGAGGATTGCCCTAAATTAAATCATCTGAACTGCAAACCTATTAACAGAAAAAGGGACGCCAGGTGCAGTGCTTTGCCAAATTTCATTTTCTGGGCCCAAGGAGATGGATCTCCTATCAGGTATATGATCCACATCTGGATCTGGAGCGGTCATTGCTGGTGCCCAAACTTTAAAGAACAGGATCCATTTCTCAGTCTAGTTTGCCCTCCTAGGTAATCTGTGGACCACAGGACAGAAAGCTCTTAGCTGTAAAGAGACAAGCAAACAACTTCATGAGAACCCGGGAAGTCAGGCTGGGCATCTAGCACTCTTCTCTCCTAAACCTCATTTTGGTACTTTAATTTGTGCGTCCCAAAGTGGCTTTTTTTAAAAAAACATTCAGCCCCACGCAGAAGGAACTGCAGCAAATGCATGAAGGGGGGGGGGGGTCAACCTCAAGGGCTGAAAAAAAATCTCTTCCCCCCCCATTCTTAGAGGGTGCAGGGACGCTCTCCTTTTCCCCCACGTGACCCAAGGATGGCTTTCGGGGAGATGCAAAGCTCCGTTTGCGGGGATCCCTTCTCTTGCTTTGTGCCCTCGTTCGTCGCCAGCCCAGCAAACAGAACCACCATCCCTGGCTCGGATAAGGTGAATGGTACGACCGGAGCGAAAGCACCTTTTCTCGGGGGAGGGGGGGAGTTTGGAGAGAGCCCCCTTCGGAAGACGAGCAGCCGGTCCTCTCTCCTCGCAGGCGGCCTCGCTTAGCCCCCCCCTCCCTCCCTCCCCGCCCCGACTAGCGATCCCTCGCCGCTGCTCCGCCCCGCCCGCCCACATTCCCACACCCTCTTGCCCCGGGGGGTTGCTTAGGCTCCTCCCGTCCCCGGCAAGCGGTGTGCGTGCGTGTGTGGGTGCCGGGGGCGGGCGAACCCCCCCTCCACCTTTCCTGGGAGGGGGGTAGAGAGAGGAAGAACCTGGCAGAAATTCCCTGCCCCGAGTTCTCTCTCTCTCTCCCTCGCTAAGGCTGCAGCAGATGGAACCCGGAGGGCCGAGGGAGAGCAGCGGGCGCTGAAGGCAGCTGTGCGGAGAGGGGAAGAGGGAAAAAAGAGCGGACAGCCGAGAGAGAAAGAGGGGACGAAACTTTTTCGCTCAAGCTCTGCTTCGGCCGTTCCTTCGCTCGCTCGCTCGCTAGCTCCCACGTTTGTGCCTGGGCAGCTCTGCGCGCGCGGGTGTGTGCGTGTTTGTGTGGTTGGGTTGTGG
>JANHFO010008290.1:1910-16572 GCA_032468095.1 Pareas carinatus | reverse complement strand
GATAGATTGATAGATAGATAGATAGATAGATAGATAGATAGATAGATAGATAGATAGATAGATAGATAGATAGATATCAAGAACCCTTTTTTTAAAATTACCTTTTGGACCCAACCTGATGTTTGGGCAGATTGAATTAATGATAAATGCCAAATATGAGAAAACTTGTACTTAGATATCCTATTTCAATAGCCTGTCCATATTCTTGGAAGGTAATAAAATCATATTCAGAGGAATCTGACATGGAAATAGGAGATGTTAGCATCAGATATATTACAGCACAATAACACAATAAGATTTTTGTTATCTCTATGTTGACCATGTCTCAATCTGCCTAATTGTTGGTACATCTTCTGAAAACCAAGGCACCCTTTGGTCGCTGGAGCAATGAAGAGAATGAATGTTCAAGAGCAATCATACTTTTGCCTAATGTAATGTAGCAAATTGAGGTTCCCAGTCAGGTTGCCAGACCTATCATCTGGAAAATTATCCAAAGCATACAAAAATCCTTCCGATTTCACACATTTCTGACAGTAGATTACATTAATAGAATCTCTTTTCTTCCAGCTACTGTGTTCTATTAGAGAAATCCAAAATAACTCCAAAGATTTAGGGGAACACACAAGATGGGTGCACTTAATGCACCTCTGTTGAATTGAGAAATAAAAGCGTATTAATCACTACTGAAATATATTTTAGTAATATATTAGTTTATTTTTTATCTAGAGAATTTATAAAGCTGTCTTATTTGCCCACAGCAACTATATGAGAAGTCAGTAATGATGTAAATGAAAAGTTTGAAGAAAGAAAGGAAAAGTTGATAAAAGGCATGACCGTATCTCAATTTGCTAAGTAGTTGCTGCTATTTTTTTATATTTGAATATTGTCTTACTGCCAAAAATATTCACTAGCCTAGGACATTTTCTAAATGTCATCATGTATCTTTCTTTCCATAATGCAAAAGGAAGTCCCTGGCATAGCTAGTTTTAAATAGTGCTCTTTTCAAAGTAGACCAGCAGATGGGTAACCTCTGATCATCTACATCTGAATTCATCTGTAGCTAAATTGTGGCTAATAATCTCCTATAGGTCTTCTTCCTTTTAAACAAACACAGAGGCTAGGTTTATGCATCACAGAGGACATGCATTTACATATAAAACATACATGTCTCACTTAGCAACATAAATTTTGCGCTCAATTATAGTTGTATGTTGAGGACCATGAGTTTAAAAAGTGAAGTAGGCAAATTAAAATGAGAAGAAAATGCGGCAACATTTATACTGTATGTAACGATTTACCTGGAAACATCCATAACAATTGCAGGTTATAAAAGAGACCGTTTATATAAAAATAAATAAAAATTATATAAAAATATAAATAAATTATAGCCTGCCATCAATAGTCTGTCCACATTGTGTGGTGAATAATAATCTAGTCTTATAAATTGAATATCCATAATTGGTTCTTGCTCAAACTTGTTTATAACTTTCTTAATTGAATATCTTATTTAGATTTCTGCCATTTGATTTAAATTCTTGAGCATGTAGTTAATTTTTATTTCATTCAGAAATGAAGATAGACTCACCAGGTTGCTTTCTGTAGTTATCATTCCAAAGATCTCTAATAGCTTTAAGATGGTTAAATGATCACGGGAGGCATGACAAATTAAACATATCTGTGAGAATGGAGACAACAACAGTGGCAAGACCTAAGAACTAGCAAGTAGACCAATTTTCTCTTTTCACTGTTGCCTTTCCTATTTAATTGTGATCTTACAATTAAGTAAGGTTAACTTACCATATCATTTGTAATTTAAAGACATGTCACAGGAGTTGTGTCTAATCCATGCAACTGTGACAATTTTCTTGCTACTGCTTTGTTGAACAAATTGTCCTGACAGATAAAATTCTACTGAAGGGAAACAGTATCTTATGCCTTGCAACTCATACATTATTTAAGACGGAGATATAGGACAATTGTTTGTTCCTTTGACCTTAATCTGGCTTCATTGTTTGTTCCCTGGATTGTGTTAAGGATGAGAGGAAAGGGGTTTGGAAGAGAAAGATTAGAAACTTGTTTTTCCTTCTTTTTTACTTTTGTGACTAATGAATTAGCATTTGTGACTAAAGCTAAGCAAACCAAGATGCCATTTCAGTTCGAGAAGAAGTGGTCTAGCATAGAGAGGAAGAGCTGTGAATTATCACAGATAAGAGTAACCACATTTTCAAATAAGATAGGCTAATTCTTTGGGCAAAGTAATCTTTTCAAATGAATAACAAATCAATTTCCTGGGGTTTTATTCCGAGTAAAAATATTTTTGCACTTCTGTCATGGCAGTACTGAAAAAGAAAACACTTTAATCTCATGAATGTCTTCAGATATATCAGAAAATATTTAAAAATAATTTGATGATTAATCTTCATAAAATGAATGCAGCCCTCTTAACAGCATGTCAATTAACTTCAGTTCCTATGCAATCAACTTTTGCCTGGAAATAACAAGAGCTACTCTACGATAGTTAATGGAATGTAAATAAAATGGTAAGGACATACCAGTACTGCTATTGCTCAGTTTACACTTAATAATATCTGCGTACCGAAAGATAGTTTCTGTAATAATAGGCACAGAAACTCTTCTAAACATTGAGCAAACATTGATTGGAGAGAAAGAGTATCTATTTTGTGTTTGATTTTAAAAGTGTAAATGTTTTAGCTATGCAAAGGTTTTACAGAGGTTATCAGAGCTCCTAGGATATGCTGTATATACTGTATGACGCTTTCCTTGAGAATGGCGGAAATACAAAAAGGAGGAAGAAATTCTTGTAGAATCAGAAGTTCCTGAATGTCTTCAGTAAGCTCCATGTATTGATTTCTTTCAAAGAGTTCCAAGTATTATCTTGGAAGAATGGTTTCTCCATCTTCCATGTTAGTTGATCCACTGATAAATGAAGCCACAAATAGAGATGGGTATTACTTGCCCTCAGCATTAGCAAATAATGGTTTGCTTTTTTTAAAAAAAAAAAAGAGAAGATACACTTGTGATGATGTGTCTGGCAGGTGCCTACCAACATCTTAAAATGTTGAAAACCAACTATTGTGGCAGGATGTTGAGTGTACTGGAAATGCTATGAATTCTTAGCAAGTTATTGTGCTATTAACATCCAAAAATAACAAAACTGAATCGAATCCTTAACAGTGCTGCTAGTTTTATCATTTTCTGAAAGCAAAGTATCAGAGTTTGTATACATCATTCAGGCAGCACAAAAGAGGCACCAGCACAATAGACATTTTTTCTCCTCCACTTTCTGAAATATATTCTGCTCTTGTGACCAAATTGGCTTTCATATATGTAAGAATTGCATACAGGTAGTTCGTGACTTGTGACCGATTCCTTAGTAACAATTATGACAGACCTTTCCAGGGCTAGTTCTGATACCCCCCCCCAAAAAAAATGTGATCACATTTCATGTGCTCAGCAACTGGCCCACATTTATGGTCATTTGCAGCATTCCATAATCACATGATCACAATTTGCAGTGTATTTGATTGGAAACCAGTGTTTACTTACAATTTCCAGGTAATTGCAGGCAATATATTTGTTTAACAACCATGCCGTTCACTTAACAACTGCCACAAAAATGACTGTAAAATCAGATGGGATCACATTGTGACCCATTTAATGACTAGTATGATTTATGACTGTAATTTTGGGCTCAGTTGTGGTTGTCAATTGAGGACTACCTGTATGGTATTCTGAGACCATACTTTGTTTTTTACACGAAGGGCTGTGAAATTATAAAAGTGAACCTTTATGCTTACTGGATTGTCTAATAAGGGAAGAGTGATTCACTCCCTTTCGAGTTTCCAAAACTAGTTTTTTTTTCCCTTTCAATGATGTTTTTGTTAGTACACAGATCTTTCTTATTTGATTTTTTAAAATCCTCCCCCTTTCCTTTTAATATTTTAAATAGATGAAGTGGTATTCCTGCAATGTCACACACTGAGATCAAGTTATTTTTCCTTTTGCAAACAAAACAACAGGAGGCATTTTTTTCTTTATAAAAATATCATTTAAAATGCTTTATTTTTTGTAATAACTGAATAAATGGAAAAATGGTATTGATGTTGATTGTTGATTACAAGCAAATGCTGATTACAAACATTTGATTGCAACCATGTTTGCCTTCTTATGGGAATACTGCATTTGTAAATAAAGAAATAAATCCTCTTGAGCCTGGGTTTAGAAATAAATTGTGTTAGATAATGCAGTGTTAGATAACTTTTAGAATAGACATACTGAACTTACTAGAATTAACATAGACTCTCTTGATTTCAGTTCATTTGCTATAAATATGACTAATCTGGATCCAATCTCTAATTTATAGTATCTATATCTTACCTTTATAGAAATAACATGACTATTTTGTTTGTTTACTTTAATAAGCAAAATGAACAACACATTTGCATAGCTTCTTAATTGCCTCTGTTCACTGTCTATGGCTAATAAGAATAGTTTCCAAAAGTTTAGCAAGAAAAGTTAATAAGAATTGCTCTTCTTTCTTTTTGAAGTAATGAGCTAATAATGCTTCCTTGGGCAGTTGTATTTAAGTGATTGAATCATGTTGTCTCATGGAAAGGAGAGATGCTATCTCTGAGAGATGTCAGTGATTATTCTATAAAGGAAGAAGTGAGTCTGTCCCTCTCTTTGCAGCTGCTTTTTGATTTAATCGCGAACAGCGTCATAAAATATGGTAAGCCACCATTTACACATAGTTCATATGCAAAGCATTAACTTGTATCTACTGGCAAAAACGGATTGTAATTCAAGCTGTATGCATCTCCCAGTCAAAACAACCCAGAAGAGTTTAAAAGATATAAGACATGGAGGTAGGCAACCACAAGAAGTAAGTTGTGTAATTTGGCACCTATGTTTGGCCACCAGAGGGTGCTCCACGAGCAGCACATACTAAAATACACACTTCATTTGGTACTTTTAAACTATGAAACTCAGCCTTTCCATATTCTAATCCACAAAGTATATTTTTGGAAAAATATTATGTGTTTGTCATCATTTTACACTAAGTTATCTTAGTTTGGCTAGGCTGATTACCAATAAACAAAATACTTCTTGGCTAAACTTTACTCTTCAAAATAGAGGTGGTCTTTTGACTTCTGTAAATTATACTAAAACCTCAAGTCTGAAAGGATCCAGAAATGCTTGAATTAGTAATTTTCTTAATACTTTCATATTGTTTTGTTTTTATGGTGATTGTTAATCTGGAAAGTAATTTTGATTTCTGTATGTTTAGTTTCCTTGTCAACTTTATCTGTATGCCCCCTTCATTCAAAGTGACTCAAAAATAAGAACTATAAATATTGCTTAAACCAGTTTCCAAATAGTAGATCAAGTTACACAATTTCAAGGTTACATTAAATGGTTCAATAAGATAATCTAAATCTACAGCAGAGTTTTGTATCCTGTCATGAACTCATGTTAGGTAAGCATCATTCATATACATTTGCTAGGCAAATCTTTTAAACTGTTAAATATATACAATTTCTGAAATTATGATCACGTTTCAAGTTTTTCCATTTAAAGTGACAGCAAGAAGGCAAATGCTTCCATCACACTCAGTTGAGACTAAGTTGAGCCTTAGAAAAGGACTATGTTTTACATGGCCAGATACCTCCTTAGATTTTTTCAAGCTTGACTGACTAGAGAAGATTATGGAAATGGAAACTTGTAAGACAGTCTTTTAAAAAATTAGAAAGGTCATCCAATCTGCATTTGTTCATGCTCACACATGCAATATATACATTCTTATGTACTTAGAGAAAGACAGATTCTGAATCAGAAACTGAGATATCAATCTCGTGCAATCTTGAGTATGGAATAAATTCAGTATGAGTCAAAGACATGTTCCAGAACATGTAATCTTCTCTTTTTCATATATATATATATATATATAATTTTGCAGACATGGGAAAGCTACAAGGTCTATTGTAATCTTCATAAATTAAACACTGTATTAAACCTGCTAACATTTTTGTCATAAAGCATTATGTTTCTCAAATTTGTTGATTTTTTCCTGCAACCATTTAAACTGTCTTCAACCTTCAGAGTGTAAGTATGAATAAGTTATCAACTACCCAGTTTTCACAAAGTTATCTATTGATGTACATATGCTAGACTTGTATGAATGACATGATATGAAATGAGCTTATCAGAAGTTGTCTTAAGCAACTAAAGGAGAAAAATAGAATATAACCAAAATATTAGATAACGGGAAAAAGTAGCTTTCCTCCTGCCACAGATTGTTAAAGACATTTTATATATAGGCTGTTAGGGTTATATGAGTTATGGTTTTTTTAAGCACCTAACTGGAGGGTTTACAAAATGGCTGACTAGCTGAGTCATGCTGAGTCATGCTAATTGCTTAGAATCAGGATACTGATTATAAAAGCATGAGACTTCAGAGCACTCTCTCTCCTTCGATATTCTATGACTCTGCTTTGCTTCTGTATTTGATCCTGTGTGTTACCGCTGAAGATTGCTGACCAATTTTGTTGGTGAAATTGCTGGTGAAGACTACTTGCTAACATGGTTAGTAAAAGGACTGCTTGACTGTGTGTGATAACTGGACTGTTGACTTAGATGATTGGACTGTGTTTAACTTTTTTTTTTAAATAAATAAATAAAACTTTCTGTTTATAAAGACTTTTATACTTACTCTACTCCATGCCTGTGTGATACGGGTTTCCATTGCTACTTCCTAGCTCACAGCATTTTTTGCTGCACGTACCATCTGCTTGTTCCTAACATTGATTCTAAGCCTAGGGGGCTAACACAGGTAGTCCATTATGACCGTAATGGAGCTTGGAATTTCCATCATAACTTATGATGTTCATATGTTGAAGCACCCATGTCACCAGTTGTGATTTTACAACTTTTTTGTGGCAGTCATTAAGTAAACATAGTAATTAATAAGTGAAGGCAGCAGTTGTTAAGCGAATCCATGTATGCCTATAGAGTTTTTTCTTTTTTGCTGGAAACTGGCAAAAAAAATGTAAATTATGGTCAGATAGCATATTCTAATGTATTTCTTAAAGTGTGATCAGTCTATGTTGAGAAATAGCAGATTATTAAAATCTCGTTAAATGATTGTGAGGAATGCTAGTGGAAAAAAATGCATCAATTTTAATTTTTATGAAGATAAATATCAGTAAACATAACACATGCAAACGAAAGCTCTTTTGCGATCCTACATAATTTTTAAAAGTGGGAAGGGGTCCTGAGAGAAAATGTTTAAGCAACAGTGTTCTAATTATACAGATGCCTGATTGTCTTCCCATCCCCAACCCTTTGAACTGCAATGTATTAAGTGTTCAATTTGCAAATTAGACATCATGCATCATTAAAATTGCCTAGTTTTATGATAAGCAGAGGTTTCAGTTTTCATGGGAAACTTTGAAACAAAAAAACCAGAATGAACAGCATCAATTAAATATAATAAAGTTGTTGACTTGAGACACTGAAATTCCTCTTGTTCATTTACTTCACAAGTCTATTTTACCTTCCATAACACTGTGAGAAAAATAATAGGGATGATAAAAGCAATAAAAGAAATGATTATTTTACTCTCTAATAAATGCAGGTAGCATTTTGCCCCCTTTTACGACCTTTCTTGCCACAGTTGTTAAGTGAATCACTGCAGTTCCTAACTTAGTAATACTAAGTTCAGTAAATCTGACTTCCCAATTAACTTTACTTGCCAGAAGACTGCAATCCCAGGACTGATCCCAGGACACTGCAACCACCATAAATATGAGTCAGTCGCCAAGCATTCAAATTTTGATCATATGATAAGGGGATGAGTCCATCTGTGTCAGTACTGAAAGCAATGCTAATTTTGATTATGGTCCCTTTGTTGCTCAAAATATTTACAAAAGGAGAGGTTTCTTTTAAAAAATGATTTCTTTTTTTAAAAGACCTTATTGCTTCCTGATCTCTGTATTTATCAGTGTATATATTGTGAAAAAATGACAATCATTAGCTTTCAAAGGAAACTCAACTGATTTGGTTGCTCATTTGAAATTCTGCCAGAAGCAGATGTATCTTCATTATTATTTTTTCCCTTGCCTCTCTCATTCTGACATTTGAAATACTGTAGCTAAAAGCAGTGTTGTTCAGATTTCTTTCTGAAACGCAGTTTTTCTGAATGAAAAACAGAATTGAGAAGACAAGTTGACTGAAAGGCAACACGTTTGATTGTGTAACAGTGAGATTTACTCATCTTCACACTTTTGCTTCTGTGTTAATTACAGATTATATCATAACTTTTAAATATCTGAAAGCTTGGAGCAATGATTCATGAAGAAATGCAATGAAGGCCTTATCTGAAAGCATAATTCTGTGCCTCTGTTTTGGGTGTGACTGATTCAATCACACCTAATAAGAGAAAAATACAGTTCCTGGCTCAGAATGAATCATGTCAAGATGTGAAGAGCAGCTTACTTTGTTGATTACCTACCTTTAGTAGTTTGAGCTCATAGAAGGTTTATGGTTTTTGCTACAGAGACTTCACACAACAAACAGGTTTAAATATTTAAGAACAGGTAGAAGGTAGAGATTGATAAATGAAACGATGAATCCTTATCAATAAAGATTGAATGTAGTTATTTTTCTGAGGAAATGTTGTATGTTAGCAACAAATTTAAAGGAGTGTTATAATAATAGTCAAGAGCTTTAAACATCTGCCAGTTATATGCAATATGGTTCTATTTGTATAGAAAAATAAACCAGAATGCTGGGTTGTTATTCATTATGTGCTTGCCTGTACATTTAGCTCTTTTCCTCTTTGGCTTGTCTTGCAGATAGTAATTGCTAATCTAATGAAGAGTCAAAAGCTTTATATATTGCCTAAAGTGGGAATCCTGCTTTATTGCATATGTTATGAATCATAGTTGCTTTATATACTTAGCTTGTTTGGACAGAAGCAAAAAACTTGCCCATATGGGCACAAGTTCATACATGGTAAGCCAATATACTTTGAAATCTGCAGAATCCTATTGACCAGCATAAAATTACATTACTGTAATATTTTACTATATATTTTTGAAATCTGATATGTTTCAGTTTAAGAAAGATTTATTTGCAAATAATTTTACTTTGTGATTTTCTTACGGAAGTACTACAGAAAGAATTTTACAGTGTTTTGTTGTAAATATGAGATTACTGGTTTGTTTTTCAAAGTAGGCTTGGCATTGTATTTAAGTAAGTTTCTATATGATTGATTTAATGTTATTCAATTAATATTAATGTAACATGCCCGTAATAAATCAATTTCATTTCTTTTCTAAATCTTCTCTTTTTACATAACTCCAAAGATCTGTTTTAATTGATTGGTAAATGAATTTCTCTTTATTAAATTGCAATACGGGTTTAAAAGCATTAGACATTCTACCATTCAATTAAGATAGCATTAAGTTATTATCTCTTAACTCAATAACTAAAAGTTGAAAAATACCAATATTTTTAAATGATTATAAAGTTACATAGGAAACAGTGCATAATTAATTTTAAATGGAAGAGAATTTATGTAACTCATGGTTGAACTGTGGGATTCTTGGTTTTCTCCAAGCTGTATTATTTGTTTACGGATATTTCATTACCCATCTAGGTAACAGCTCTTTGAGAGAGATGGGTGATTCAGAAATGTGAAAAATAAAAATAAATACATAAATGACATCAATGCTAGTGAGTATGGAGAATTTGCTCCTAGTTTATATATACAGTAGTTTTTTCTGCCAATTTGGGTGGGTGGGGGTTGATTTTCTCCTTGGTAGTTCTTTGATAAGGGTATTGTTTGGCTGATGTTAATCCTTGTTTATCTGGCTGCTGGAAGATATGTTCTGGCCTTTTTGTTTCTGTATTACTTTTTATTGTCTTCTGGCATGGTATATAAACATGATTTATTTCTATGTGTCTATTGATGGCTGATTTGTATGAATGCCAAGCTTCCAAGAATTTCTTAGCATTTTTGGTTTTAGTTTGATTTAGGATGCTCACAATTGAAACAATGTTTGAGTCTGTTTATGTGGGTTGTGAGATAAAAGAGTTTCTGTTGTGTCTACTGGTTGGTGTTCAGGGATGTGTGCTGCTTATCTTCTGCCTGTCTGTCCTACATAGTGGTTGTTTGTCTTTACACTGTACATTGTCAATAACTCCTGTTTTTTCTTCTTAGACCACTGGGTCTTTTGGTTTATTTAAGATGTTTTGGAGGACTTTAATTGGTTTTAGGGCAGTAATAATGTTGTGTGGCTGTAATTGATTATGGTTGCTTCTGAGATGTTTTTGATGTATGGGAGTGTGATTCTTTTCATAGTTTGTGTTCATTGTGTTGTAGGACATTGAGTGATCGCTTTTTCATAGTTACCTGGGTATCTATTTTGTTGGAAGATGTTGTATAGGTAGTTTGTTTCCTTCTTCTAGTGTTCTGAATTGTGTTTGCACTAATCTGAATAATATTCTTACAGTGCTCCTATTGTTGAATGTTGAGTTGTTACTTTGGTAATAGAGAACTTGGTTAGTGTGGATTGTTTTCTGATAGATTTGCATTTCTGATTCACCACTGTTTCCTCTGCTGATAAGGATATCCAGAAAGGATAGTGTGATGTTTCCTTTGTCCCTGGTAACTTTTATTCTTTTGAAGATGTTGTTGTTAGTTTTATGTGTCTACTCTAATTGTTCCTTTTTAATATGATAAAAGTGTCATTTACCAATCCATAATTTTGATTGTATATGTAAAAGTTTTGTAGTTTCTGACAGTGGCATTATGGTCCCTACTATAAGTGATAATGTCATAAGTATTCCTCTGTTGGTAAATCTATTCATCAAACTGATCGTAGGTAGTGAAGCAGAGTTCATGATTCTGTATTTTTTTGATGGAGTTCATGATTCTGCATATTTATATCTTAGTATTTTTGGCTACTTTGGGTGTATTGTGTGGTACAGCTGCCATGGATTCTTTCACTAGTTCTGGATCTATGGACATACAGTAGATCCATGACATTAAATGTATCCATAATTTCATCCTCTATTTTTAGTTCTAAAATAGAAACCTCCCAGAAAAACGGGTGGACTCCAGAAAAACGGGGCCCCCAGAAAGTTTCCTCCAAGAAAAAAAAGAAAAATTGAGGCCTCCAGAGATTTTCCTCTAGAAAAATCAAGGGGTCCAGAAAAAAATATATCCTCCAGAAAAAGAGGGGGCCAACAAAATACTTCTTCTGCAAGGGTTCCCCCAGAAATCTAAGTGCTTCCAGTGATTGCCCAAAACTTTCCTACACAAAAATGGAGGCCTTCAGAAAATCAAACATCTAAAAATAGATGAAGATAAAATTGTGGTTTCACTCAATGTCAAAAACTTTGTATCCAAAATCAGTCTTGACCTATCTGACTGAACATGTGTTAAATGTAAAGGAAGAAGGCTAATTATCAAAACATTGCAAATGTAGCATATACATACACTTATTTTCTGTTCAGTTCAATTGTGTCTGATTCTCCAAGACTGATTGGACAAGTCCCTGACGATTTTTCAGAAGTGATTTGCCATTGCCTCCTTGCTTGGGCTGAGAGAAAAATAACTGGCCTAAGGTCACTCAGTTGGCTTTGTGCCTAAGACAGGACTAGAACTTACAGACTTCTGGTACCTGGACTGATATCTTAACAGCTACAAAAAAAACTGGCTGTCTGCACGTGCATGCACGCACATACACATATACACACAAATACGAAGACAGAGACAGGCAAAAAAAAAAAGCAGAATTAGTGTGAAAATGAGAGTAAAGTGATGGATGACTGGGAGAGAAATATTCATATTAGGAAAAATTTAGTACTAGTGAACAGATTTTGGAAATGAAACAATACCTGTGGGAAGTTTGCATTGCTTATAAAAATAGGAGTTGTACAGGAAGGAGGGTCTGAGAATGCTAGCCCATTATCCTGAAGTCAGAAATATTCCACTGGACCTCAACATCAGTTTAGACCTAGCCAAGAAACCTTTAGCTGGTGACTATGGCAACAAAATTCTTGTCTCCATCTGAAGCCAGCTCAAGCATGGTAGTCTGTCTGGTGGTAGGGAAAACAGCTGTGCAGCACGAGGAAGTTGCTTGACTGCAGTAATCCTGTTTGGCAGGTCAAGGGTGATCCCTTGCCTGCCGGGATTTGTGCAATGCCGTGGGCTAGGAAAGCACTCTTCTAATAAACTCCAGATGTTTTTGTTGTTTCCACTCTGTATGTTCTACTTAAGCTTGAAAATAAGTCCAAAAACAGGATCAGCAAAAGGGAGAAGAGATTTGCTATTAGAAGCTGAAGTGTTTCCCTTTTGATACTAACAGTTAACTCTCTTTAAAAAGAAATATCTCAGTATGTTTTATAAAGGCAATATTTCTCCAAAACGAGTCATTTCCTTCAGATGTCAAGTAAACACACGGCTACTGTCACAGGCTCTACATGGGGTTGTCCAGAAGCTAGCTGCTTTTGGTTCAAAACGCAGCATCGCAGGCAGTTGGGAGCACATTTTTGATTTGTGCCTGTTACATTTCTGATCTTGATATATATGCTTATGGATTCAGCTCAGGATGTAAAGCCTGCAATGACACAGAGCCCGGGGTATTTGCATGGGGATGTTTCGGGGGGGGGCTGATTTCTCCCAAATTGTGCTCCCATCCCATCAGATCTTGCATGTTATGGTTCCCATCAATTAAAAATACATTGTCTTGCTAGACCCCAGAAGAGAGCATTTTATTTACTTTATTTGTTTATTTATTTATCAATTTTATTTTTGCTCATTTCACTGCTTCAACAACTCTGGGAGGCTTACAAAATGATAAAAAAGTAATACAAAACTATTAAAATTAAGAAGATTAAACAGGAAACTAAAAACAAAGAGGAGATGAAACACAGGGTGGGGATCAGCCACAGCAGAATATTACAGAGCATAGGAGCCACAGCAGAAAAAGATCTCCTGAATCACGCCAGCCAAAATTTTCTGTAGGAGCTCCTACCTTGTGGAATATCATCCCCCTGGAGATCAGGTTGGCTCTGATCTTTTGGCCTTTCACAAGACCCTGAAGACATAGCTATGTTCCTGGGCATGGGGTTGGGTATCAGAGTTGTTAAAGTGGTTTTGTTGATGTGTCATGTGAAAGTTGAAAGCTTATACTATAAGGTTATAGAAACAGAATCTGGCAAATCTGAATGCTCTTCCCCATTCTCTTTATCTTCATGAGAACTACAGAGCGTCATGTTTGAGGTGTTTTTTTCAAATTACACTTCTTTCCCGGGCTTAGTTTTCTTCTTTTTGACTATTATTTTGAGTACAGTTCTTGCTCCTCTTCCTCAAGGTTATGGTTCCTGACCATTGCATGATGGTTATCTGTTGTTTTATCTCAGCTGATGGTTGTGTATTTATTTTGTGCTTTTGTCAGGCATGAAAGACTAAATCCACACTGTGAAAGGTCAATTTAATTGCTAAAAGTTTATGTCCAGGAATCTTCTCAATTAATGGTCAGCACCTGGTTATAGTTAAATAAAGGTCAATGGCAATCAAGGGGAGTTGGACTTATATTTGACATTTTAATCTCAACGATGTATCTTGCAGGGATAGAAGATAATCCAGCAATATTAAAGTGGTTATGTAAGGTTGATACAAGTTTCATAATTCCAGCAACAAAGCGCAGTTTAAGTTAGATGAATGTCTTACCCTCACCTGATTAGAAAGAAAGATGGATGGATGGATATAGATACAACACTAGCAGTATCACTTAAACTTATATACTGGTTCATACAGCCCTCTCTAAGTGGATATTGCTCCCAGTGATCTAGGTTCTCATTTTACGCACCTCAGAAGGATGGAAGGCTGAGTCGGTCAGGATCAAACTCCAAGCTGTAGGCAGAGTTTGCCTGCAATACTGCATTCTAACTACTGTGTCTCCAAGGTTCTTTTGTCTATATAGGTATAGATAGAGATGTAGATATTAAAATCTTTTACTGATAGCTACAGGAAATGGAAATTTTGCGAACTCTGAGGATAAAATAGAGATTACCAAATTCCAGTTAGGAACTTGTATAAGACACTAATTACTGATGCATAAGAGACTCTCATTTTGAAGAATTGCTGCTTTCAAAGTATTTTGAAATATACAATACACAGCCTTTTTACTCTGAAACTGCTATCAATATTCCTTTTTTCAAAATCAAGATCCTAATTTTTATCTCAATTCAACATTATTTTAACCATTTCCCCTCTAAACTATGGATTATAAATATTTTATAAAGTAGGTTATATCTGTGAAGAATGCATAGTATTTAGTATTTGTATATATATGTGTATATGTATATGTATATAATATTATATATTATTTGTTTTCGTAGGTTTTCACAGGTATAGTTATGTAGGTTTGAGCATGTGCTGAGTCATTGCCTCCTGATTGGTGAGTGTGTTTGATTTTAGCCAATGGGCTTGTCACGCTGTTAAATTGTTGCCAGCTCAGCTATGCATCTCTCTTGTGATTTATGTCTATGCGCAGACACTGTGACGTCAGATTGTTTTGATATGTCATAGACCTTGTGATCTATAGCTTTACTACGCATGCTTATCTCT
>JANHFO010008283.1:279062-293343 GCA_032468095.1 Pareas carinatus | reverse complement strand
TCTTTTTTTTTAATCCTTCTATGACAGTGATGGAGAACCTTTTGGAGACCAAGTGTCCAAACTGCAACCCAAAACCCATTTATTTATCACAAAGTGCCAAAATGCCTTGTAGGCCTCATCCACCTCCACCCAGCCGACATGTCTTGTTGATCTTATCCACCCCCCGCCCGGACAGCATGACTTGTAGGCCTCACCATCCACCTGGTTGGCATGTCTTGTAGGTCTCATCCACCTCCCGCCCAGCCAGCATGTCTTGTAGGCCTCACCATCCACCACCATTCCAGCTTTTAAGTGGAAAATGGGCCTTCTGCGGCCTCCCAGCAGCCTTTCTTAGCTTCCATGGCCTGCTGGGACCTATGCTCCCCACCAGTCTTCTCCTCTCTCACTTTCGGCAAAGACTGCTTTATTTATAAGCTACTTCTTCATAAGCATGCTCAGCTCTGGGGCGATGCTGGGACATCTTGGCTCACATGCCAGCAGAGAGAGTTTTGCTTGCCCACTGTGGCACGCATGTCTTAGGTTCACCATCACTTAGATTAGAGCACTTGATCTGCTCAGTGTATTTCATTTCATATTAATAGACTACTGCTGTTGCCAAGACCACTTAGAACTTGTCAGACCATTCAGAAAAGAAGCTTAGAATTCTTCCATAGCTGAAACTACCTTATTAGTGGCCTAAAGCAGATTTCAATTTATAGAGCCTTTTGGAAAATATGCCCAGAAACTATCCTGTTAATGGAAAGAGAGTTCTCTCCAAAGAACCAAAAATGATCTCGGTGTTCATTCTTCAGTTGTTTAATTCATGCTTCAAAATGTGTGGTTGGAGCCAGAGAAATCAACTGAAGAAAATGAGAGGATACTGAGTTTGTTTAAACTCCCAAAGGAAACATAAAAAGGAGTCATTCTATTAGTTTTGAGTAGGCATGTGAAGTAATAGACACTTCCATCAATTAGTATTACTGTCTAAGTGAATTCTATTTTTTTCTGAGAAACAGGTTATTTACCAGATTTATGTATTTATGCACTATTGCACAGTATGCATGCCTATTTCATTTATATGAACATTAAATATATTGTATTATAGTTGTTCCTTTATATCTGCATTGCATCATATTTTTACATCTCAGTGATTTAGTTGCAATGGTCCTCTTTCTCTTACCTGCCGTACATGAACTCTAAACCTAACAGAATCGGGATGCTTCATTTTCATTTCTTTTAGCTTTACAAAATGAAGAGTTGACTGGTTTATTTGTACTGAAAGGGTTTAGGGTCAGCGTTTAAGGATCTTCTCCCAAAGAAAATACTTGTGGTACATTTTACTTCTGTGTTGGAAATCTTGCCTTTATGGAACACACACTTTGGATAAAACAGGTTCTCCAGTTATACTGTAGATCTTTCATTATGCAGATTTGTTATCAATGTCCAATTCTTGTTTATTGATCGTGTTCTTTCCAGTGACCAGGTTATTAAATGAAATGATTGCTAAGTGAACACATGGGAAAGAGAGAAAGAGTCTGCAAAGATCACTGGTTGCTGCCATCAGATTCAGATAAAAGTCTCTTGTACAGTTTCATCAGAATTACTCTGACTCTTTGACATTGTTTCTTTAAGTGTGCATTATTGTCAAGTACATGAAATTTGGTGGCAAATATGCACATTCTTTGGGAAATGATTTTTTATTAATATTCATTATCATTGTATGTGAGAATGGTCACTAACTGGGGTAGTCACTAAAAGAGAAGTGGGTGTAAAGCAAATAATAAATGTTATCATGATTTGCAGGTGTAAAATGTTACTTGTGGAAATCTGCAAAATGGTCCCTATTATGCAAAGAAGGGGAGTAAAGCAGGGGCTGAAAATTGCATGGGTAATTTATTGCTTTTTTTGTGGAAAAATAATCTTGGCAGCAAATGAGATGCTTATTCTTACAGCGTTTTAGCATTCTCAAGGCTACCCACTGCCAAAGCAGAAATTAATATGAAAAGAAAAATAATAATATGTGAAGTCACTTTTCTATTGCTGTTGTTTTTTCCTCTCTGATTAGTAAAGTTTTTCAGCTTTTACAAACATTTGTGAGATTTGTTCTACATTTTAGCAAATGATTTTAACAAGAATAGAAATTGCTTTTCTATAAGACTATTTCAAATACTTTAAAGAGCTGGATTTATGTTAAAAGAAGCAGCTTTTTCAGCCTATTTCATTATTTAATTTCTTTCAAGTTTAGGAACAGGTCTTTTTTCTTTTTAGAAAATCATTCAATTGGGTCTCTTACCGTTACATACCCAAAAGTATATTAGACCAAGGTGTACAGAGAATATCTGAAAATGCCAATATTTTTGATTGAATTGTTTTTAGACCTTCTTGCAGTGTATAAGTAAATAAGAGATAAGGAAGACCAGGAAACAAATGTTTTGGATTATTGGTTACCCTTGATCGAAAAGAAAGTATTGATACTGTTTTAAGACACATTACAATGCAGTTTTGAAGCATAGTTTCTAAACTTATTTGCAATTAAACACAGCATGATGCATTGTTAGTCATACTCTTCTGGCTTCTGCAGTGGTGATTCTAGCACAACCACCAAAAACTGAATTCATTTGTTTATAAAAATGTACATAAAACACATAACAAATAGAAGTCTTTCTGAAAAAAGTGATATATCAACATTATATTGTATTTGAGACAATATTCAGGATTGGATATATTCAAAACAGTACTATAGAAAACATGTACATTGAAAGGGGGACATAATTTGTGATAATGTAAAAATAAAAAAACAAAGCTAAAAATTGAAAAATCGCAAATTGGATGAAGCTAGGCATCAAGAGTAGTCTAAAAATAGTACTGTAAGATACCAAATTAAATGCCAAAAGCAAATGTGTGCAGGAAGAGGACAGGTTCACATATCAGTTCCTTCTTATTGCCCTTTTGAGTTCCCTATATATCATTATCAAAATGTTCTCCAGACCATTTGAAGCCACATTTCATACATCAGCTCTATCTCAAAAGTATGCAGTCGGGTAGGAAATAATTGAATTTGGGAACTTTCTAGGAGGACTGCAAGTTTTCTATATTCCTTTGGGTAGTTTTCATTTTTTAATATAATATGAGAACTTTCTAAATGTTCTAATTTTATATAGAAACATGTTGAGGGGGACGAAAATTGAGCAACCAGCAGTGTCTACCTATTTTTATAATTCTGAATTACTTGTATCTTGAAAGTAGCTGGCATACAAATGAACTCAAATATAATCAGATAAAAACATAAGCAGGGCCTTGCTGCCTTGACCCACCTCATCCATCAGTCTGTTCTCACAGGGACCAACCAAGTCCACAAAGTAAGTCAGAAAGTCAGAAAATGGCCAATAGAGGCAGTCACACAGCCACCAAGGCTAATTGCTATTGATTCAGATGCCTTCCATGCATTGGTCTAATTCATTATTGAAGTTGGCCAAGTAGTAGCCACTACAACATCACACCAAGTATATGTGCTAAATAGCATCTAAAGGAATACCAGTCAATGAATATAGTGTGATTTTGGTGAATTTGGGTGAGATGTAGACAAATATCTCAGAAATATTTGAGATTAGAAATAACAAGAGAGGTGGTAAATTGTATAAAACCAGACACATCAGTAGAAGCTAAAATCATAGGACTATGTCTGATTTACTTTGACTATATCCTGCATGCAAATTCATAGGATAAGGCAATGATGCTAGGAATGGTTATTGGAAGAAGAACAAGCAAGCAAAAACACAGTGGCTTGATAACATCAAATCTGGTACAAAGTTGAACATCTCCAACAATTGAAAGAAATTTTGCTTGACGGGGTAGCATGGAAACCACTAGCCTATAACATTGTCAAGAGTCAAACACAACTAAATGGTTAAAACAACAAATAAGCAAATATATGGAGTTCTAAGCATAAGAACAAGCAAGATGGCAATGAATGAATGATGGCAGTTTCATTATCCAAAGCATTGAAGTATAAGCCATGATGATATTATATTAGCAGAAAGTTAGAATACAAAACCATTCCTTACCAACCCTGTGTTGTGACAGACCAAGTACACTAAATAGAGGTTTCCTTTGTGCTATATGTATATGCATATACATGTTAGATATGAATTATAATTTTTTATTTTAAATAATCAGACTAGGCAATATAAATAATAATCTAAATAGCAATGCTTTTTTTTATCTTGTTCATTTTGGTAAACTGAAATTTTTACAGACTGACAAATAGAAATTTCCGATTCCATTTTTTCCCCACCACTGGCAAAGTGAGCTGGGTTGCTAGGAATTGTAATCATCATCAACACAAGATGTGTCACAAATTTTGGTTAAACATCTATAATGCCCAGTTCAGATGAAAGTAGAAAAGCTGCATGAAGTTTCCTATGCTACCATGTATGAAATTATCCATTATTTTACATAGCATTTCCCCCCAATCCTGTATTCCTTTAATTTGGGTAGAATGGAACTGAGTGTTTACTGGCCAAATGCCCTTCCTGGTGCCTATGCAGAGTTCACAGCAGATATTGTCTCTTTGCTCCCTGATAGATAAACATCTGCTGGTAATTAAGATTGAACTCTCAACTTCTGAATGAGAGGCATCTTTACCATCAGGCCACTACACCACTCTATTATCTTCCACGGCATAAAACATGACACTTTAGACATCCTGCAGTGTTTAACTTCATTTGAATGAAATTATGAGAGGGTGTTATGTTATTGCAGGAAGCACAGATCTAATTTTACAGTTTCTGAATACAGCTTTATTCTGCTGCATGCATTTTGCTAAGCTTGAGGAACCTTTTATTGATATCAATCAATTCAACAATAGATCTTTACTTAGAGCTAGGGATGAGCATACTGTAATTCACAGCATTATTAGAAGTCTGCAAATAATTTATACTTGATGAAAATGTATTCTTATTTTATTAAATTGCTTCTTTGTATTTAATAGTATAATCTTTAGTCAGTGTAACTGGAAAATCTTCTATTCTCAGAAGTAATTTAAAATCTTTATAGTATTTTTCAATTTAGCAAGCAACCCAAACATGCATACCCAAAACACACAAACACAAACACAGAATAGCATGTCCCCCACAAAGTTGTAGTGCTTGGCTGACAAATTTGACTTCACTCCAAATTTCACAGCTGTTATGGTTCTAAATCTTTTATAAAATACACTCCATATTACAAAAGCAATTATCCATTTTTATTTGTTTACATTGCACTGAAAATTTACATCATACTTTTACAAATCCCCTTTTTTCATAAAAATAGACTTCTTTACAAAAGTGTATGCATTAATATAAGAGGAGTAGCCAGTTGCAGAAGAAACAAGATTTTAAACAAGGTCTCAAATATTAACCCTAACAGTAATGAATGAATCATCATTATTGCAATCATTTGAATAAACCAGAATAAATAACAAATTGATGGTATAAAATATAAAAATGGCATTCTTTTAGTAGAAGACAGTTTCTGGAAAGATGGATGTGATTTTCAAATGAAAACATTGTAAAATGGTTTATAAGAAATTCATCAAACACTACAGAAATCCAAGCAGCAGTTCTTGGTTTAATACAGAATGGAGGATGGAAAAGGAAAACTTGTGATCCTTTCGGGGCAATAGGCACTCTCTTATTACATTAATAAAAATTATGTTTTATTCCCATGGATATGTTTGTATCTGAGAAAAGAATATTTTCAGATAATTCACACCAGCTAATGTACAGCATTGATGAGTTCAAAATCATTTTCTGATATCAAAGGAAGAAAATGAACAATGATATGGACGTTACCCAAACCATATTTTGATAATTCAGACCTAAAACTCCAGTTTGAACTAAAATTGCATTATTTTATATGAGAGTGAAACAGATCAATAGAATCTCAAATGTGATAGAAGAAAGTGTGAGTTGGAGAAATGAGCGTTTTCATTTCTGTACCATAATTTATTCTGTCTGGCTGCCATAGAGCAAATGTAATTCAAGATCTAACTTCACAACATAAATTCTAAAGTACATTTGAAAACAAACTCCCCACATTAATATGAAGCAGGATATATTGAACCTTAAAAAGTAGGAAAATAAGAATTAAACAAACCCTTTCAATTGTAATTGACTGTACTTTGGGTTAATGGGGTTGTGAACAGGATTACAGAGCCTTCATTTAAAATATTTGTGCTGACAGCACCCTTTGTACCTATGGTAATATGTGGCATTGCTTTGGCACAATGTTTGGTGCACTATTTCTTGGTACAGCGTATAATAATGAGACAAACATTAGAATGCCAAAATTACTTTCTGAAATACAAAATATGTATTTTAAAATTGACAAAGTACCCATTTGAGTGTAAAACATAGGCTACATTGAAGAATCAGGCAAACTGATGACAGACTTCTTATCATACAAAATGACAGAAGTTGGCTATAATTTTTGACCAAAACCTGGATGGCAGATGTAAGGAAATTAATGAGAAAATTAAGTTATTTTAACTAGGGTAAATGCACACTTGAAATCATATACTTTCCAATAAAGGAAAATAGTGCAATGCTAAGAGATTAACTGCTAATCCAGGACTCGATTTATACTGCAATCTGATGCATGTAAAACCTGCGGGTTTTTACATTCATTTCTATGGGAGAAAGAAAATTCACAGGCATATTCCATAGTGCATATCATGCTGTTCCCTGTCTTAAAACTAGACTGGAAATTTTGAAAAAATGCATCAATGGATTGAAATCTACACTTTTGTGACTATATGCTGACGATACCATGATGGACATACCTATCTCCAGCATATAATGCAGTGTAAAAATAAAATGGATGAAAGAGTGAGATGGGACACGTACTGCTTAGTCATGGTTATTGTCCAGATGTGTGGTGCTACTCTAATCTGCCATTTGTTCACTTGGAGAAAAATTGAATTATTGGGAAACAGAGGGGCAATGTGAAATATATACTTTTGCAATAGACCTCAGCAACCAAGATGATTGCAGCGCGGCGTTTCTCAAATCTTATTCTATCGCTGACAAATTGATCGCTATTGGGACAGATAGCATGAAAAAAAAAGCTTGCTTGACAAGAACAACAGAGCAGGGAATGAAACTCGTGAATTAAAAGAACCTGTGGACCAGACACTTAATTATCCCATTGTGGCTTAGAAATAATGGATTGTACTTGCAAGCTTAAGCACGTTAATGATCATGGCATAATATCAAAAATTCATAGTTAGTGAAGAGGGAGAGAGGAGAGGAAAATGTTATTAAAGACCAGATATGATGGAATGATTTTGCCCGTGACTGTTAAAGAGAAGTCAAAGGCTCTTGCTGTCTCCTGTAAATATAACTCTTAATTCCTATCACATATAATTTGCTCTTTGAAATCCAGTCCCTCTTGCAGTTTATAAAGGACAGATGTACTGATCGTGGATGCTCCTCCAATATATGCAAATATGTTATTATTTTATTTTATTATTTTTTTTAGAATAACCTTCTTTTTTAAAAAAGCAAATAAACTGTGAATAAGCACTCATGGAGTGCAGCAGACGTTCTGTAAAATACTTCACAGTAACCATGAAGTCAATATATATTTATGAAAAAAAAGAAACCCACTCTAGTCTTTGTCTCATCCTCAGGAGAAGGTGATCCAGGAAATCCTGAAAAATGTGCTTTTCTTTTCTTTTTTTTCTTTTAAAAACCAGTGAACGACAGGTCCACTATGTCGTGTTTCAATCTTCGAACCACAGAAGTCAGGTCATCGCAATGTTATACCATTGTGCAAACTGTGTTCAGGTTGGGATCAAATCGCACAGCCTTCCCTTCGACAGACTTTGCATTGGTGTCATACATGGGGTTTTCGAAAGCAGCTTGTCCATTGTTATTTTCATGTACAGAGCAACCTGTGTACTGTGTTTTCGGTGTAGTTCTGTGACAAATGGCAGAAGAACAGAAGATCAAATCAAATGGTTATTACAGACATAAATCAGCATATAAAAACAGAAAATTACAGTAGTAAAATGGTCTGTGGAAATTCTCAATCATCGAGGTCATGGTTGTCGCAAAGGTGCTTTTCCCAAAGACAATGGGACTTTTCTTGTTTTTTTTTCCTTTGAAAACATTTTACTTCTCATCCAAGAAGCTTCCTCTGTACTTGGATGAAAAGCAAAATGTTTTCAAAGGAAAAAAAAACAGCAAGAAAGTCCAGTTGCTTTTTGGAAAAGCATCTTTGGGATGACTGTAGTTAAACAATTTTATTATTTTGCTTCCAAGGAAATGTGTTTCAAGAAACAATGCTTCTTTAGGAGCCTCTAACCATGACTAGAATATAATTTCAGGAAGACAGAAACAGGTTAGATCAGAGGTCCCCCAACTAGTCCACAGCATGCCAACAACCGGTCTGCACAAGAAGTCCAGCCCCAATCGTTGACTGCAAACAGCACAAAAAACCACTCCCCCTCTGGTCCACAGAAAAACATTTCTCCATGGAACTGGTCCCTGGTGCCCCAAAGGTTGGGAACCACTGGGTTAGATCATCTTTCAGTCACCCCTAACCCATTGTGGAATCAACCTACAATGCTCTTTTTTTCCCCTGTTCTAGTTTTAATGTGGTGCTTTCCCTTTCAGCTAATATAATCTTTGCAGGTCAGGGCATCAGAGGTAAATTTAGATATGTGCCTTGGTCCTTTTTGGGCATCTGAGGCTGCAGCAAACATAGCCTCTGTGATCAATGTTGTTTTTCAGCCAATCATTTTTTGGCAACAGAATTGGGGTTCTTTCACTGTGCCAGACAATCGACCTTCCCGGTTTTCCTGACAACTTCACCAGACCTAGCAGCAGATCCCCAAACTACAGGACTTGGGAAAATGATAAAAAATTGTGTATTTGTACATGCACGTATAGAGAAGGCACCATTTAGCTATCACCACAGCCCTAGCAAAGAATACACAGGAGAGTTTGATTCAGAGGGATAGAACACTTTTGACATGTGTCCATCAGCCTTCTGAAAGACACGTAAACATGTGTCAAAATTATACCCCTATTAAAAGATTAGCTGCCACAGGAGTACCTCTTCTGCCCACCATAGATCACTATCCTGCTTTCATTCACTTAACTAGGTGAGAGAAGTGTTGAAGAGAGTGTTTCACTGTCTTCTGAGTCTCTTACCACGGGTGAGAAAAAAATAGGAAGCAAGAAGAAAGGGAAAATGGCTCCTTTAGTGCCAATTCTGTATTCTACAATTGCTCCATGAACTTAGGGAATTGATCACAGAGACGTTTTCTAGCCTGCCTCTCTCCTCACCTCATTTCTTTTGCAGACAGAATGTCCCATTTGCCATATAGCAGAATAGAGACGAAAATGTGGGCAGCAAATTTTTATGCTAGCATACTATCTTGACAGCTCTCACAAAGGAGAACAACACTAGAGAACATTGTGCAGAAGAGTCTAAACATACTCAGTGAAAATATAAATTAAATCAATTCATGAATTAAATTATTTAACGCCAAACAGAATATTAAAGTTGAATATGAATAATGAATCTTTACTTTTGGAAAAAATGAATGCCTCTTTCAAAAAGCATGCATGCAGATTATAAAAGCTTTTACGAATAAGAATCAACATCAGCAGTCCAGTCCTGATACACCAGAAACCAATTAATACAGCGATGTTTGCTGAAAATTTTACTTACTTCTTGCCCAAGTCTAGAAATGTGTAATAATTATGCATGGGCATTTCCAGTAGCAAAGTACTACTCTGTGCTTACCCATATGGTACATCTCAGCAAAGCTTCCTAGGCTTGAAGCAAAGTTCTTCTTGATTTCTGATCGGATATGACTAAGCTGAAGGAAAGTCAGACATGGCTAAACTAAAGCTTCAGGAGATTCTATATTCTCTGTAACCGATCACATGCAGACTGCATGACTGTACAGAATGTCTAGTGACAATACTGTTATTGCTTAGCACAGCCTTATGGCTTAGAAGAAGAGTTCTTAGCAAATGTATTGGTCAAAGCTGTACCTGAAATAGTGGATGACAGGATTACCGTATTTTTAATTTTTAAATTTTTAATCAAAATTATATGGCTGCCCATATCATGGAAAATAACTCTGAGCAACGTACAACAATACAATACTGATTTTTCCAGTTCTCTAAAGCCTTAAATGATTGTATTTGGTGATGTTAGAGAGAGCTTGGCAGATAATTCTGGGGTGTTAGAAATGTCTAGATCTCAGATGAAAAGCAGAGAATAACTCTCAATTGTGTTCATTTTGCTGTAGTGTGAAAAGAACATTATAGCAATAGCACTTAGCAACAGAACTTAGACTTGGAGGGGTTTACAATGTCAGCATATTGGTGCCAATAATCTGGGTCCTCATTTACTGACCTTGGAATGATGGAAGGCTGAGTCAACCTTGAGCCGGTTGGGATCGAATCCCTGGCAGTGGACAAAGTTAGCCTGTAATATTACATTCCAAGCACTGAGCCACCATGACCTCATTATCTTATGTTCCTGATGAACACATTTCCATGTTGAAGCTTACATTTATAAACATTAGCCTGCCTCATTATCCATATCTGATAGAACTAAAATGTTCACAAAAAACAAGACTTTATATGAACTGGAAGAAGATTGATCAAAGGATCATGACATTAGTTTTAGCTATTGTATGCACACTATCTCCCAGGTGAGAACACTAGGATAAATCTTTGACAAAAGTCTGTAATGACAGCATAAACTGATAGGATCTGAATTGCCAATGATGGCTATGCAACAGCTGTCTGTAATAAAACTGTTCATGGCACTTATGGCTGATATAAGATAAATTATACAAGGAATACAATTTGCAATACTGTACATGTCAAAAACGAAATATAGGCAATATGTGAAGTACACAGCAAAGCCATTATTGCTGCAGTGTTCTAGGGCATCAAGAATTTGAATTTGTTGCTTCTCTCTAAAGGCAGTAAATTACAATTCCAAAAAATGGAAAGGAAAAGTATAATGTGAAACAATGACCTTATCTATGAAGCAACTCCAATAGTTGTGAAAGTTAATACATTAAATACATAGTTAATACATTAAATATATAGTTAATACATTAAATATATAGTTAATACATTAAATCGGATACTTTTCAAGGGTGATCTTAATTTATTATGAAGAAAGTAATAAGATTTACAAGGGATAAATAGTTCAGCTGCATCATAACAGTACAGACTGGTCAATGCCATTTAGATGCTCTTTTTACTTTTCAAATGTGTTTCCACTAATGGGAGTTTTCTAGCTGGTTCCTGCCAACCACTTCTTTAAATGATTAAAGAAAACTTAAAACGTAACAGTAATAGCAGAGAAAGTGTGCTGGGAAAAAAGGCCGCACTAATTAGAAAGCACTCTAATTCTAGAAAGGAAAAACAATATTTCTAGTTCTCAACCAACCATGACAAAACTAATGCTAAAAGAAAGAGATTGCCTTCCATTGCCACTCAAGGATATGGACTCAATTGGCATTGGAAAGTTGCCCAAGGTGGCTTGTTCTGTTCCTGGGTTCTGTAGAGCAGATTTATATTGCAACCATTTTCTACTGAGCTCTTTGAGGAATGAAACAATCAGAACTGAAGACACAACTTTGGGAAAGAGCAACGGCACTTCAGCAGTCACAGAGAAGAGAAAGTGGTAGTGATAGTGATGTCTAGAGCTAAACCATCTGGTGATGGAAGAACTTGGCACCTTCACCCTTGAAAACAGTGAAAGAGTTAACTTTGGTCTGAAATTCTATTCATTTTTCCCAGGAATAATTCTTGTAGCTTTTCATCGGTCCCTTTTCCAAGGAGAGCTGCACAAATTGGAATTATCAGTAGTAGTTGTGATACAATTTAGATAATACCCATTCCCTAAAGAAATCTGCCCAGATATGTTCCTCTAACTGTATGATCTGAACAAGACAAGGCTGGTATCCACACATAACTTAGTTAAGGTTGTGACTGATCCTATTGCTGTAGGTTATTGTAATTTAGGATGAGCACTATTATTTCATGATTGCTGTGCTAATCACGGTTTGCTTTTCACTCAGAATAATTTGAAATACAAGAATTTTTTCCCCTATGTATCTTTTTAATCAGCACCTGAAAAGGGAGGATGACATCATAAATACCTTTCAGGATTTATGAGGTTTTTTTATATTTTATTGTGTTTCCTATCTGCAATGTAAATTATGATTTAATTATATATTATTTTAATGCAAATTGGTTGTTTCCTTGAATGTATCTTTAGGAATATATGTAGACTGATAGATTGGAAGGCTGGATGAACCTAACAGGATTTCATAATTAGGTCCCAAAAAAGAAACATTACATTTTTCATATAGCCTAGATCAGTGATGGCTAACCTTTTAGACACCGAGTGCCTGGATGAGTTGCAGCTAATGAGTCGCGGTTCGTGATGTCATTGCTTGGTGCTGCTACACTCCTTCTGAGCATGTGAATGGCCCTGTGACATATCACCTGGCATCAGTACTCCTTTCTGAGCTTGCTTAGCTCTGAGGCGATGCTGGGGCGACTTGGTTCGCGTGCCAGCAGAGAGGGCATAGGTTCGCCATCACTGGCCTAGATTCTATAATCAATGACCATTGGAAATCTCCTGAATAATTGTCAAGATAAATAATGCAAATAATTGTGGCTTTTTTGAGTTGGTGGAGAACATGATTACTAAAGAATGTGACTCTAGGCATGAGGTACAAAGGAATGGCAGAATTTCAGATGCTGAGTTTTAATCTCTGATTTGTTCAGATGATACCTTAAAAAATGTTAAATAGCTCAGATAGCAAAGTGATGGCTATAAGTAAACATTATAATTTTTATAACTACTATTTATCCCAGACAGTTTAATTTAATTTATAAACCTCAAGGGGTTTAAAGAAGACCTGCATGCAATAATATTTCCCACATCAAAAACATGCACACTTACGTATGTATCTTGGTGCATACAAAATATATTCCACCTACCTTTGTTTATAAAGGTAAAATCCAAAGCCTGCTAAAATAAGGGCAAAAAAAGGCACGAGAATAGCAATGGCCACAGAACTGCTGTTTGTACCATGTGATTGATTTAATGAATTTGATCCTTTAGACATATTAAGTCCTGGAGAAACAAAGCAAAACATAAATTTTATTTATATTACTACTGTTATGAGAAAATATGCATTCCAAATATGTATAAATATGTATATCATACAAATACACAATTTGTTTGTTGTTCTATAATGTTTTATTTTTCTATAAAACTATAATAGTTTTCCATTATTTTGCAAAACGAAACAAATTGAATCACCCATATATTTGATATATGAGTTCCTGCTCTTTCTAGCTGATAACCAAAGTGTGAAGTCAAATACTTTCAGAAATGAAATCAATTTATTTCTGGCTTCAGATAAAAATGGTCCTGGTTAAAATGAACCAAAATATTTAGTTCGTTTCAACCCACATAGGCTGCAACTGCACTGGAATTACATCAAGTCATATTTATGTCCAAGGGTATTGTGTAAATTAGGAAAAAAATGTTATGAAGATAGTCGTCTGCTTCTATTTGGTGAGTTCCCCATGCTCAATGCCATGTGCAGGAGACTGGCTTCAGTGCTTAATTTGTTTCTAGTTCCATATTTATAATTGCAGGCTCTTTTACAATCTATCATCAGGGTGATTACTCTGAGTTGAAGAGATGGAATATTCAGATTATCTGAAATAGGCATATATAACTAACACTAGTGAGGTCAAAAAGTCAAACGATTGGCTTTTATTATACAATCAAAGCCCTGACTGTATTTGAATATGAAATATGCACTTTGGTTGTGTAATCATCCTCTATATTGACTATCTTAGCCAGTCTCCAAAAATGTGCCTTACAGGAAGAAAACTGTTAACTACTAGTTTACATAAATTAAGCTGGCAAGAAAACAATATGGCCTAAGTTATGATTAAATCATCTTTCTTGCATTTCTTTATGTAAAAAACTTTCTTCTACACCATTTCAAGTAAAAGGTCCTTCAAAAGTGTGAATAATTCCACATGCTTTCTCTTCCTAGGGGGGCAATTAAATAAGGTCCGGTCAGTTCATCCATTCTTTGTCCTTTCAAGCTTCTTCACAATTTTACGACTTCACAGTTTGATTTCTGTCTTCCAAGGAATCAATCCACCATGTTGGATATCTGATCATTTGTTTATTTATTTACATGCTTTATGCTATCTATCCTTGAAGGCTGTGGATGACTAAT